>JAAIFI010000279.1:0-43542 GCA_011032875.1 Phlebia tremellosa
ATTTTTTGTGCTTGCTTTATGCGTGCTATAGTATTTACCGTTCATGAAGTATTTAGATCGTTAGAACTGCTCAATTCTTGGAACGACTACAGTGAGAAGAACCAGCGGGAAGAGGAATTTTCCCAACGTATTCGTTCCCCCACTGACCATACATGGTCTGGACGTCCTGAGAGAATGTTGTTGCTTCCGCAGGGCCGCACAATATATACTAACAACTCCGAGGCACCTATGGACATCGACGAAGACTACTGGTCGGCGAGTGACAACCCAGGATACATACGACGAAGTACACCTGGACCTGACCGCAAGGAAGAGCCCCGCCCCTCGAATACCACACACTTGGCGGCAACCGTGAATAAGCGGAGACCTGGATTGGTCGTTGAGGAAGTCATCAGGCGAAGAAAGACACGGCAACTAAGCCTGGGAACGCCGCACAATGACCAAAACAGAGAGCCGAGCGGTCAAGCTCTACCACACCTATCAGAATCGATAGACCGATACTTTAAGACCCATGAAAACGGTATGTCGAGATCCGATTGAAATAGCTGGATATCTTACTTTCTGACTCGTAGAGACCAGCACTGGCGGCTATGTACAAGCTTCTGCCCCAGTGGCCACGGGTTCAGGGCCAGGAACTCACTCAGACCATGACGCTCAAGAAGAGTCATTGGAGAGCTCGGCACCGATTATAATTATTGACGACTCTACCAACCTTGCCCCTACATACCACTCTCCAGGGCGTCGATATCACCTACCTTCCCGCGCACAGCATGTAACCACGGCCCCAGTAGTTCTCTCTCCATTAAACCCCTCCCGCAGTCTGGTGCTGACCGATCTGGGTGTCTGGTATGCGCATATGAATGCGTTCCGCGACAAGGCGGAGGTGGTGTCAGCCTACCGCCGTAAATATGTGGTGCCCAGGAATCGAAAGTGAGCAGAGTGCACACGGAGCATAGCGCCGCTTACTATGTGTGGTGTTGCTGATGTGTTTTACAGCGACTGCGTCTACCAGATCTGTCGCAATGCTGGTACTGATCCAAACGCCGATCCTGGCAGAGTGAAACGCTGCTGGTCATGTCAACATAAGTCACAGCCCTACGAACGGTGGCAACTGCAAGCGAGCCAGCGCTGGATCACACAGGTACTTATAGCAGCCCGCTTCGAACAACTGTTTGAGAAACAAGAGGAAGGTTACGACCATATCCACTATACGGAGCGCGACTACAGTGACACATATTTGGCTTGATCGATTTCACCCTTGGCCAAGGACCTTGACTGTTCTGAGGTACATTTACATTTCTTCTTTTGCTACTGATACAGAATGCAATGTTGCCATACTGCTTTCTTGTCATACCTGTGGTGTTATATTCCCATTGTATCCATTCCACATCTCCATTTCGACGTTTTTTCTTATCCTTGTTATGACTGCAAGAAGATTGAGCCCAATGCCACCTAGAATAGATCGTAGTATCTCGACAGTGGAAGGGGACCAATCTGCATATACTTCATAACCCTCTGGGTCGACTTTCAGGTCTGTTCCACACCATGTCTTTCTTTGAGATGTTGTGGCAATTCTTCACCTCCTCGAAACCTTTCTTCAAGCTGTACACCTCGACTATCTAAGATGTTACAGATGTTTCGGATACAGACGAGATGGAGTTCAGAGCAGCAGACACTGCATGAGTCCACTTGTATGTCACATCTGAGTCTGGTATCCATCAGCGACGGGTTCTGTGCTTGGACCCTCGGTTTGCGGTGCCCTTAGTGCTTAGCGCGTATTGTCAATGCTCTTTTGCTGTGGGCTGGTTCCAAAATATCTCACTCACATAATAAGTGGCTCTTTCAGTTCTTCAAGGTCTCCTTCCATAACTCTGTGTGCATGACCCAGGCTTGGTTTTCAAGATGGAGGCCGGCAAAGGAGCTCCAATCACCCTGTTTGTCATGGGAGTGGGTCCAAGGACAGAGGCTTTAGGTATGGATTTACTGTTGCACTTTCATCCAGTATGCTGAAACAATGAGTGATCTATAGTTGTCACCCCATCTTGTACCATCGGAGACATATGGAATGTCCTTCGAGGTCGAGGCATCCCTGCAGCAAACTTATCAGACCATGCCATCTTCGCTGGTTCCATTCCTTGCATGCCACTTTTGTCCCGCACCACAGTTGCACAACTCAATTTGAGAGACATGTCCACATTACAGCTTCGCCATCCTGTTCTTGGCGGCTCCTCCTCAAGATCATCGAGTTACAGAACCGATCACAGGCGGCGCGTTGCTGCACTGGTACCCCCCAGCACTGGGGCCAGGCACCAGCTCCTGACCCTTCCAGTGGCGAGTACTTCCGCCAGCATTGCCCCCACGGAGCCAGCTGCTGGAGGTAGCACCCTTCCTCAGTCGGTCAATGCTTGAGGCGAAGCTATCAAAGACCTTGCACACATTTATTTCAACATTTTAGACCGCATGGCTTCATTTCGACTTCTGGACGATCTAGTTTTTGTTGCAGATCCAAGTACATCAGGTACATACATGCACAGGAAATCAGAGGGGGGCAGCTCAATCGCTTCTGCAAACGTCGGACCACACGCTCTTCTTCCCTCTGCGCCCTCCAACCAGCCCATGATTGAGTATGAGAATTGGCTCCTCACCACTGTCAACTATATAAGATCGTTGCTGACTGAGCCATACAGAGAAGAGTTCCAGTCGCATTGCAACGAAGCACTGACTGCAGTGAATCGGGAGCTTGATCGCCTAGATAGTATGAAAGAGGTGGAATGGAATAAGCAGAAGCTAGGGGCAAATCTATCTGGGCCTGAGGGCAGTGTCAGCTTCGATACTAGTGAGTTTTATCATAACCCTCAAGGGTATCCATCCTGATCCTACCCATGTAGGGCGTTATTTTGTTTTCAGGCACCGTCGATGGAACAAGCTGCTCCTCGCATGCCATGTGGTAGCGGTCGCGATGAACCTCCTTTTCAACCTGCCACGCAGACCCACCAGGGTTTTTATTGCTGGTTTACAGGCCATCATCCGGGTTACGGCACAAGCTACCGCACCGCCCGGTTCATTCGTGGACATTGCATTCCTTACAACAGGCCTGCCGTCAGACCCTCGAACTATGGTTAGCAACCTGGATCTGGAGCCAACAACCCGCTCCTACATCTCTTGTCCCACATGCTTCAGTCTTTACCTCACTGTGCCGATACCCCAGAGGTGTACCTTTCGTGCAGTGCCCATGGCACAGCCCTGCGATGCAAAACTTTTTCGAACCCGGACTATACGCGGGGTGGTATCTCAGGTCCCGGTTCGCAAATACTTGTATCAAGAACTACCTGGCTGGCTTGCTCGTCTCCTATCACGTCCAGGGCTGGAGGACGTCATGGACATTGCTCATATTTGCCCACCTTTTGCGCACGGTGAGATGCATGATATTTGGGACGCTCCTGCTCTAAAGAAGATAGCGGATCCCAGCAACACTTTCCGACCATTCATCATCCCTCCACCTCCACTTCCTGGTGCTTCCGCTGCACCAGAGGGTCAATATATCCTTGCACTAGCTATTGACGGATTCAATCCATACCATATGAAGGAGGCCAAGCAGAGCGTCACCACTACCGCCATCTACATGACCTGTTTGAACCTACCGCCTCATCTGTGCTTCCTACCGGAGAATATGTATCTAGTTGGCATAATCCCAGGGCTGGAAAAACCTGCACTAGATGAGATCAACCATGCACTCCGGATCTTGGTAGACGACTTAGTCCTTTTCTACCATCAAGGGGTATGGTACGGCCGAACCGCAAAGTATGTCCATGGCCGCTTGGTGCGGGTTGCATCAGGTCCAGTTGTATCAGACCTCCCAGCTGCTCGACAGACTGTTGGCTTTGGGAGTGCAAACGCTACACTCTTCTGCCACTGCTGTTATCTCGATATCTCAGAAATTGAGAACCTAGACGTTGGGGCTTGGCGCAGACACAATGCGACAGAACATAGAGCCCATGCCGCACGCTGGAAGGGTGCGGAGTCTCACAAGGAGCGAGAACGCATCTTCAAGGAGTACAATGTCAGATGGTCCGAGTTACTCAGGCTTGAGTATTGGGATCCCATCCTCTTTACTGTCATTGAATCCATGCACAATAACTATCTTGGTCTCCTTCAAGACCACTGCAGGAACATTTGGGGCATGAACATCCAGGTCGAAGATGGAGATGGCAGCCTTGCCCCAGATCGCAGCATCTTTGCTGAACCTAGTCAGGTTGATATGTTAAGAGGTTGGTACCATCTTGATCGCGCTGATTGCAATGGCCTGCTATCTTGTTCCAGTGCTATCCTTTGGCACCTGTTGCTGGAGCTCGATTTGAGGCGATCCAGCAAGAAGAAAAAGATGATGACAAAGCAGCTGCTGAAATGGGTACGTCTATGTAATTTGCTCCATATCCTTCCTAATTGAAAGCTTTTGCTAGCGAGAGGCAGTGCCAGCCATCCCGCAGAAGATGCAAGCCTTGATAGCAGGGTACTCTCCTTCCAGCACCTCAGAGACACCGATCGCCTCAACGACATCTACCGCCAAGCCACCTACTTCTGAAGACTTGCTGAAGGCTGAAAATTGTCTCTATAAGGGATCCCCTATCAAATCGCTGATGAATCGCCGCAAGAATATCCTGGAGGCCCTTTGTAAACAGCGCAATCTTGATCAAACCGGTACCAAGGATGACATGGCTAGGCGACTGATAGAATGGGTGCGTCCTTTCCAAACGAATCTGAATTCTGCTCTAATACATCTCTGTATGGTAGCTTTTCACACAGCCTGCCTCATCTAGGAAAATAGTTCCGATAACAAAAGTTCAGGCGTTCAAGGACGACAGGGCGCATGTCATACTAGGTCGTGCCACCCTTACAGCTTTGCAGGAGGATATTCAGGGCACCGTCCTCCCTAGTTGGATCAATCCTGCCCCGCGCAACGTAGGCACCACCAAGCGCGGAAAGCTGAGTGCGGACCAGTGGCGTACTACTTGTACTATTCACCTGCCTATAACGCTCATACGACTCTGGGGAGGCTTACCAGCTGAGGATAGGCGGACACAGATGCTGGAGAATTTTATGCACTTAGTGACAGCAGTGGAAATTGCTGGAACGCTCATCACTTCACCCTCGCATGTAGACGCGTATTATTCAGCCATCTTGCAGTATCTGCATTCCATGAAATCTCTATACAAGGAAGCAACCTTCAAGCCCAACCACCACCTCGCTGTGCATTTGGCCGACTCAGTCTTCCCAGAATTTGGCCCATTACATTCAATATGAGCTTTCCATACAGAGTGCAACAATCTCATGCTTCAGGAGACCCCTACTAATATGAAATTTGGTAAGTCTATTCCGAGTGGTGTCTTGGCTACCTGAATCTGACCATTGTGCAGGCGAGATAGAGTTGACCTACATGTCGCATACATGTCGCAGCGCCAACATGTGATATTTCATGTGCGATAAGGACGTATACGCTGCTGCAAAGGAAATGATTGACGCTTACGAAGATGTGCAAGACGAAGATCGTCGAGGGACTAGAATTTGAGAAGCCTTCAGAGAAGACCGTCGCCTCACTCGAGAGAAGAAGATCCTTCAACTGGGCATGCTCGACGAGGACCAGGCTGCAGCGCTACAGAGAAAACTGAATGCAGAAGCTGGCTGGGACAAATACACCACTGCACCCTCACATGCACCTGGGAGACTCACCTTGAGGAAGGAGGCCGTCTTTCTGTTGCATCTATCATTGCAGGGCGTATCCTACAAGGCTCGCAGCCGATCCATTGGGGATAGTAATATCATCTTCAAGACTCCAGAAAGTCCTCACGATAGCGCTGGACGGATAACCTCCATGTTCAGGCACACCAGGTCGAATGGACAGGGCACTGTGACAGAGACTTTCATCGTTGTGGACAAGGTGGTGGAGCTGAATGATACTGATGTGGCATGCGACCCTTATAGGACCTTTCGGTGGTTTGGAGGACGTCTTTTCTACGACACTTTTGAAATGGTGTCCTTCATCATTAGGCCAGGCCAAGTTGTAAGCCATTGTGCGAGAACTCCCATGCAGTTCAATGGAATCGCCCCTCCATGCGTCCACATTCTGCCTCTGAATCGTGTAAGTCCAATTGGTAGTCTATCTGGCTGCCCAACTTACTCATCCCATATCCAGATGCTCCATATGTCTGATCTTGAGACCCATTCAACTGTTGACGACGATGGCGACGGTGATGCTTGAATAGAGGATTGTTGGCTGCCATGGGTTTCACTCATACCGTGTAGTATGCATGAATAACTTCACCGCATTTATCGCTGATTAGACTGGTGGCCGTCTAAAACTAGTGTACAGGTATGCTAGCGGGCTGCTTACAACTCTATTAATGTACCGTACAGCATAGCATTTGTGGCAGTATGAGGAAGAGAGACGAAGCGGTCTGAGTGTTATTGTCGACCCGAAGCACGAATTGCATGCAATTGACGCTGCTCACGAGATGGTTGTGCCATAGGCACGAGCGAAAGGTGCGGGCAAGTGTATAGGTCCAAGGACTTCAGGGGGCATATGGAGGAGTATCGGTGGGTATCGAGGGGTATCGGAGAGTATGGAGGAGTATCGGAGTGGGTAGACAAGTATTGATGAATATCAACGAATATCGGTCGATAAATGGATCGGGTGTCGAATATAATCGAGTAGAGAATCGTAGAAGACAGACGAGGATGGTAGATTGTAGACGCATGTCGAGGATTGTCGTCGCAGTGTAGTCGCAGTGGGACATTCCCAATGTTCCAGAGAAGTCACACCAAAGTCCCACCGGTGGCACTTTGCTCGCACAATTGGAGGATTTCCGAAAAGTTCGGATGATGTCACAGGATGATACTTTGCGGACATTTTCTTGGTACATGGACGATGTCACCCCTATGATTCTTTGATGGTATAGCGCGTTACATGAGCAATGAACTAGGCTAAGTAGCTTGTAAATCTATCTAAAGTGCAAAATCTGGTCTTTGATGGCACATTGAGAAAATACATTTGCATGTCTATACCATGTTACACGGTGCTACAATGCAAGGACTTCATTGTTTCAATCGCAATGTCCTACCTCTATATTTCCGGAGATCTACAAAGATACTTTACCAAATGCCAATTTAAGTACCGGGCTGGGATGCTTAAAACAATTTATATGGAATTTTGGTGGGACATCGGGAATGTAACTCTGATGTCCCACGCCTATAACACCCCTTAACCGATTGACAGTCCCACCTAAGTCCCATAAATTTTCCGCCCTGGAACTTCAGCTCCTGCCCCCGGTGACAGGAAACGCGACATCTGGTATGATACACGCGCTTGGAACGCGTGGGATGAGTATGCGAACGTCGTCACGTGATCGTGTCGCATGTTGGGTTTCAGGTTGTAGAACTTGTTTTTGCCACGTCCATCTAGGTCCATTTGTTGGGTTCTCACCGGCGTATCGGTCCCAAGCGCGATTGATGGTTGAAGAGACCGAGAAACAAGTCAGTCTCTGTGCTTTCTTTCTTTCGCAGCTGTCGGGTCGCTAATTCGGGCCTTGAAGAGTGCTATCCGTTCAGGAGGACTTACTGCGTGGGCCGCCTTAGATGATACTGTGAAACAGAGGGACGAACGTACGATCAAAGATTATAAGGATGATATAGACACCCTGCTTGTCTTTGTATGTCTTTGTTCTATTCATGTTCCGAAAATTTGTCTGATCAGTCTTCTCAGACTGGCCTGTATTCTGCGGTGCTGACCGCCTTCCTCATCGAATCGTATAAGAACCTTCAAGAAGATCCACAACAGGTTATAATTGGAGTACTTTGGCAGATCTCGTTGCAGACGAACAGCTACACAATCGCGCCCGGTCATCTCAACTCTTCCACTCCCTTCTACTCAGATGGTGCGCGTGACTCTTTTGCGCCCTCAATAGCCGCAGAGCGAGTGAACGTCTGCTGGTTTGCGAGTCTTATTCTCAGCCTCTCAACCGCCTCGTTTGGTATACTCGTCAAACAGTGGCTCCGAGAGTATCTCGCTGTCGACAATGCCAAGCCCGAAGAGCGCCTTCGTATCCGTCATCACCGGTTCTTAGGCCTCAAGAGCTGGAAGCTGTTTGAAATAGCTGCCTTCCTACCTCTTATTCTACAACTTTCGCTCGCGCTATTCTTCGTCGGCCTTTGCTTCTTCACTGCATCGGTACACCGTAGCATCGGTACGACAAGCGTTGTTCTGGTCAGCGGTTGGGCGTTGTTCTTCATCTTTGCGTTGCTGGCGCCAGTTTTATCTTCCAGCTGCCCATACAAGACGACGTTCCTAAAAACCCCGCTGAGCGTCGTTCGGCTACACATCCTACCGATCATTACTCATTCTACTCTCAAGTGCAAGCTACTCGCCACATTTATACGAAGCCTGTTGCGTTCAGCAATAATTCTGGTCTGTGGTGGTCGTCGGGACAGGAGTCAGGACAACGTATCCATAAATCCCACAAAGCTTTCAGACACAAAGGCGGACATATACAGCCAGGAGGAAAGTCAAATTTGCACAACAAACAGTCGCGACGTCTCGATCTTCGCCACCATAGATTCGCTTTTTATGAACACTGAGCTCTTGTCATCTATGCGGACAGCACTATATCAGACCAAGACATCGCATGGGCAACAAGGCCCCATATTAGTGGTTCGTCTCGCACTGGAGGTTACGCGCCGTCGTCTCAATTTCAACAAGGTGTCGAAAGACTCTCTTTCCTGGCGACATACGTTCCCTCTGAATGAGCTGTCTCGCGGAATACGGATGACATTCGTGAAGATGGTCGCAGATGAATTCCGTCATTTACTGGAAATGCCGGACGGGACCAAGGATAAAGTGGCCTGTATGGAGGAGGCATGCTGGTTTCTTGCCTCAGGCATAATGAATAATCGGACTATCCCGGAACCAACTTGTGCAGTTGTCTGCCAGGTATTGGACTCCATCTCCTCACGGAAAGACTTCATGGGCTGTCGGATCCAATGGCCTCAGGATGGCAAGCAACCACAGGGGTATACGAGGGTCGTTTCTATCATTCCGACTCTCATTCGTGCACTCGATTGCAACTATGTCCGCACTCCCCTTTACGTTTTCTTTCAATGCTACTTTTGGAATGAAAACAAGGAGAACACTTTCCGCGTTCCTGGCTCTGTGCTGGCGTACCGGCTGAAGTGGGACGAACACGCAACGGATGACATGTCCTTTCGCTCCCTCATTGCCCTTCTGGAGCTGTCTTTGACACTCATTCGAGCTGCATTTGATCAACGCGTCCATATCAATACCGAGCGGACCCTGTCGTCGGGAGAAGTTGAGCTCGTCGCATTTGTGCTGGATATCATTCCCATAATCCTCCACGTTTGCCCACGCTTTAGCTGGCGCCGGGTCAGCCTCTCTCGCGCAGAGATCCCTCAGTCCATTTTCTGGCATCTGCTTTTTACAGCAGACACTCTTCCTCAAATGCTCGACTGTATCTTGGCTCGATCACAGTTTCTCTCGACAGGCGCATGCGGAGACATGTTGTTGACTTTACTTGGTGCGTGGTTTGATATATCTCATAGTACAGTATAACGCTCAACATCGCGACACAATTCAGCTGTTATTCCCTCTGTTTCCCCTTGGAAACGCTATATTCGCGCCAAACGCGAATCACAGTCACCGCTCTCTCTCCTTTCGGCACTACACCTCTGCCGCATGGTCTGTTACCCCGTATTTTGGTCGCGTCGCACCCATCGCGCTCACTGGCACGCCATGTTCAAAGACCTCCTCTTCCTGATCGACAACGGCGAATCGTCTGACCGTGCCCGGGAGACCGAGCTGGCACGTTGTACCCTGCGTGCCCTCGACGACTATTACCGCGACGCAATATGGCAGTATCGTAGCAGACCACCTATACGTGCGTGGGCCGGTATCGACACTCCAGACACGCAGCTCCTGCGGAAGAACGAGGAGCTGTATTGTCGGTGGCGCGCTGAGTTCGATGTGAGGAAGAGCTTGTACCCTGATGAGTTGTTCCGACGGCTGCGCGACATCGCTGGTCCGGGGGCGACCGTCAGCGAACATGGGTTCACGTTATGGCGTATTAGGCTGCTCGATGACGACGAACGACCTCAGGTTGTGCCGGTCAGCGCGATGGAAGACTACAGCGTTCCATATGCGGTTCTAACCGATCGTGAATCAACACTACGGTAGTTCCTCGTCGCATGGTAGAGTCCGTTATCAATACA
Organism: Phlebia tremellosa; assembly: GCA_011032875.1. Taxonomy (NCBI): domain Eukaryota; kingdom Fungi; phylum Basidiomycota; class Agaricomycetes; order Polyporales; family Meruliaceae; genus Phlebia; species Phlebia tremellosa. The sequence continues at coordinate 10,273 of JAAIFI010000279.1, forward strand.
GTAGATATTGCAGTACTATATAACATACAATAGTCCATGGTCGTACCTCCGACTTGGTAGTCCAGAGTTTCCAGACACAATGCACTAGCAGCTTCAAAGTAATGAAATCTGGGAAAATGACAACAAACGCACAATTCCCGCAATGAAGATGAGGAGGTGGAGGGATATTTGACTCGAACATTTGTGGTATGAACCACCACTTCGAAGAGTACGTTATTAATTCATGCTACTACTAACATCTATCTTCTACTACTCCCACGTAGGGCTACCAACATCTGCCATCTTCTACTCTCAACACTCTGGAAAGAACATGTAGACAATGCCGCTATACCGAGGACATGCATCGAGAGAGGGACATGAAGATGTCGTTTTCCACGGTTGTCGGGGATCGAACGTGAGAGTATTCCCCAAATATGTCTCATGTACGCCAGGTGAGGAACATGTCAGATCTTACGGGATCTTATTTTTGCATACTATATGGCCCATACAAGTACTGCTCCCACGTACTACCACGAACAAACAGAAACCATCGTGCAAATAATTGATGCAAATAAAAACAAAACCCATAAATACTCTCCGTCGTCCGAGTGCGCTCGGAAAGGGCTGCCAGTCTGAGTGAGATGCGAACAGAATGAAGCACGGTAGCACGGTCTTACTAATGAGAGGATACGAGCACAGGGACGAGTCTACGGACTGGCGACAGCAGGGAAGTGGACGAAGTTGAACATTGAACGTCGAGCATAGAAAGAAGCGGTAAGCGGGAGTGGTATAACGAAAGAACGAATGGAGGGAGCACAGGTACAGCGACACGGTGAGAACGACAGAGCGAAACAAACAGAGAAAACAACAGAAAACGAGTGAGCGAGGGGTGGTGCAGTTGGACACGGGAAACGATACGAGATACAAAGTACAGGTGAGGAAGGGCGACGACGAAATGGGGGCGCAGAGTTTTGTCGGTCAGAGTAGCAGAGCAGGGTGCATGGTATCACGGTGGGCAGGTCGGATGGTGAGTCGAGCGGCGAGAAGTGGGAGTCAGTGGCGAAGGACGAGGAATCAGGATGCGGCAGAGAAAGTGTAAGTGGATATCGGTTGTGCGAGTTGAATCGGGGCGAGTCGTGGTCTATGACGAATGTTATGCAAAGTAGCAAGAAGACGTCTAGTAATTTGAAGCTGGCGAGCCACGGTTCTTGCAGAGTTCGTCGGCGACGATAAGGTGCGTGCTCGAGTGCTGAAAGTCGGGAATATTGTGATGGGGTATCGAGGCGACATGCAAAGGAATTCGAGACGGTCACAGCGCGAGACAGTCGAGGGGAAAAGGCGTATTGTGGGGCTGAAAGTCGGGGATATTGCGATGGGGTATCGAGGCGATATGCAAAGGAAGGCGAGGCGATTGAAGCGCGAGACAGTCGAAGCGCGAGACAGTCGAAGGGCAAGGCGAGTCGAGGAGGCAAGGCGAACCACTACGCAAACCGCGCACCCCCATACACCCTCCCGCCGCCACCACCATACCCTCCCGACCCACCATACCCCACATCCTCCTGCTCCTCCCCCTGCTGCCTATACCCTCCTCCACCATGCGAATGCCCATGATACCCTCCTCCCCCACCTCCACCTCCATGATACCCACCTCCCCCACCACCGCTGCTATAATGATGCGGCCCCGGCACGAACAACGCCCCACGATTACTCGCGCTGCGCTCCTTCCGCCTCAGGTGCGTCGGCGGCGGGAACGGCTCAGGCAGGCCCTGCCCCGGGCCGTCCGAGAAGAAGATCTTCGGCCGCCAGGCTTCGCGCTCGTCCATGATGCATGAGTTCTTGAATTTCTCGACGAGGGCCTCTTTGCCTCTACACGTAGTATGGATTAACACCGTATACAGAAGAGGGAAGGAGAAAGTCACGCACTGATAATTCGCATAACTCATCTGCAGCACCTTCTCGCTCGAGTACATGTTCCTACACACCCGATCAATACCATTCCCTCCACCATCATTTCAGGGCAGACGAGTGCTCACCACTTGACGCCCAGCTGCGTCTTCGCAAAATGCAGCAAGTCCTGCACGGTGATGAAGTTCACAAACGCATACCCAACGTTGCACCCTACGTCACACAAACAAATACCACATCAGCGACCTCACCACCAAACCTTTCGCATACAGGCAAAAGAAAAGCACAACGCACCATTCTGGAAATCCATCCTCAAATACAAAAAATCAATTTTCCTCGGACACACCTTCCCAATAAAACTCAACAAATCCCTATCGCTCATCTTGTTGGGAATGTTCTTCACCATCACCGTCGTCCGCGTGTCCGCCCCGCTCTCGATCGCCGCCAGGTCCAGCTGGTTCTTCGACGACACCTCTCCGCCGCCTCCATTTCCTCCACCGCCACTATTTCCGTTGATGCCGCCACCGGAACCGTACATAGACGCCATCGCATCGTCGTACTCTTGTGCGCGCGGCTGCCTCGTGTGCAGAGGCCTCCGCCCCTCCGCCCGCCCACTTCCATACGCCGGCTCCGACCTTCCACTAGCATATGTCGACTCCGCCCGTCCACTTCCATGCGTGGGCGAAGTACGCGAAGGAGAAGTATGCCCATGCGCTGCGAGCGGGCTGGCCGACGGGTAATACTCCGCACCTCCATACGCCCACGGCGGGTACCCCGCATACTCATACGCCGGGTACGCTGCATACGGCGCGAGGTGCTGCTGGTGTTGCTCGAGGTGCTGATGCTGCTGGTGTTGTGAATGCGAATGCTCGGCGTGGTAGTACGCCTGCGCCATGTACGCCTCGGCGTCGAATCGCGGCGCGCCGTCCTCAGGCCCCATGCTCGTGCTGCGCTGGCGGTCGGGGAACTGCGATTGCGGCTGCGTCGGTATCTGCGTGCAAACGAACTCAGTAACGGTGACAAAAAGCAGTTCAGAGGAGAGGGAAGACGTACCTTCTCGATAGGATCCAACACCAGCCTTCCCGGACTCCTTGGACTCCTCGGACTACACGATCCAAACTCAATCGGCGACCCCGCCTCCCTTCCCCGCCGCAGCCTCCGTACGGCGTCCGGGCACCCCATGCTCTCGCTCGCGCTCACGCTTCGCGGGCGCATCCTAACTGTAAACCATCGTGCGTCAGCACGGTGTCACAAACAGCGAGGAGGTAGAGAAGGAGCGGGCACACCGCAACAAATGAAAGAATAGAGGAGTTCAGAATTTCGGAAAGAAGTAAAAAAGCGAAGAGGTAATCAAGAAGTGCAGAGGTAATAATGTAGTGAAGAAAAAGAGACAGACGTACACTCAGCAGCGATATCCGCATCGCGCCTCCTCACGGGGCTCGGCGTGTCCGGGATACGCAGGTGTGGCGAGCGCGTGCGCCCCGCCATCGACGGCGACCGCGGGCGTCCTGCCATCGTCGGCGACCGCGGGCGTCCTGCCATCGTCGGCGACCGCGGGCGTCCTGCCATCGTCGGCGACCGCGGGTGTACCATCGAAGGCGAGAGCGGGTGCGCCATGGAAGGCGAGAGCGGGTGTACCATCGTCGGCGACCGCGGCGGACTCGCGAGGTCCATATCTGCCGCCGGTTGCAGCTGTGCGATACCCGACGACGCCTGAGAGAACCCAGACGATGACGCAGACGACACCCTCAACCGCGCCCCAAACACCCCGCGGTTCTGCAGCGACTTGAACGCGATGTCGCGCTGCCGCGCGTCGTAGTACTCTACCCGGAACGTCTGTAGCGTACCACCAAACGCACACGAAAAAACAGCAACCATGTCTATCATCAGCACACACCCTCATATCGATTAAAAGGTAAAAGCAAGGCGCACCTGCGTATCCCCATCCGCCGCAACAGCACTAAACGCCATCAGCTCCCCGAACGCCGTCAAGAACTGCTGGATGTCTGCTGGTCGCACACTGCGATTCTCGACCGTCACCACGAACGACGCGTCCATCTCCGCGACGAACGCCGACTGCCCAATCACCTCCTCCAGCCCGCGCGCCGTCACGCCCCGCACGTTCAGCGGCGTCATATCTCGCGTCACCTCTCTCCCATTTATTGTACTGATGTCTTGCCCACGCAACCCCTCACTCGGTCGCAACCCCTCACTCGGTCGCAACCCCTCACTCGGTCGCAACCCCTCACTCGAGCTCAAGCCCGCCCCGACCTCCCCAAGCGGCCGCCCATGCAACACCCGCCGCGCGCGCATCGCATCCCNAGCTCAAGCCCGCCCCGACCTCCCCAAGCGGCCGCCCATGCAACACCCGCCGCGCGCGCATCGCATCCCGCACGTCGTAGTACGCGAGGAACACCGCGTCGTGGCTCTCGCGGAAGCGCACGAGGACGCCCTTCACCTCCGTCGTCCCGAACGCCGTGCGTAGCGCCTGCGTCGGCGTGCTCTTCGGGATGTTGCGTACCTAGTAAAGCGTCCATGCGCGATGAGCGATGAGCACCGACACAAAGGCTAGAGGAGTAACAAAAGGGAAGAGAAGGCGGGACTCACCAACAGGAACCGCGTCATCTCGCCCTCGTCCTTTCCCAACATCTCCTCAAACGCATCTTCACCCCCCGCCGCTCCCTGCTGCTGCCTGCCATTCTCATTGTAGTCATTCTCATTCTCCGTCACCGCCCCGTCACCACCACGACCCCCCTCCAGCTCCCCATCCAACTCCAAACAATCCAAATTAAACGTCTTCTCCATCCTCGGCGTCACATCCCTATCCCTCTCCTCACTTGTACCCTCCATCCCAATCTTCTCAAACCGCGCACTCAGCTCCGCAAGCGTCGGGCCCCCACCTCCACCCCCACCTCCCCGGCCGTTCAACCCCAACCCCAACCCTACCCCAAGGTCCACCTCCTCCCTCGTCGACGGCGGCGGCGTGAAATACCCCGACCCGGACCCCGATTTGCGAATATTACCAGTGCCATTACCTATCTTGAGCGCGCCCCACCGCATGGGGCTCCCGCCCTCCGGCGGCGTGCTCGGCACGCCAGTGTCCCGCTCCCTCTCCCGATCCCGGTCTCCCAGGCTGGCGCTGGTGCTGGTGCTGGTGGCGGAGGAGGACGCAAAGGACGACGACGGCGTGAGCGGCGGCGTGATGTAAGAGCCCGAGCGCCGGGGCGAGGCCGAGGATGAGTGGGTGTTGGTGTGCGTGTGCGTGTTGGCGGAGGAGAGGGTGGGGGAGAAGAACGGCGAGCGCGAGAGCGAGGTCGAGGAGGATTTGTGCGAGAGCGTCGGCGAGGCGGCGAGGTCTAGAGGGCGCAGGTGCGGGCGCGCGCGGGAGTGCGGTTGACCGTACTGCGGGAGCCTATGGAGAGAGGTGGGAGGAGAGTTTGGGTCAGAACTTTGTACTTAGTAACCATGAGATGGAGTCGAAGTAGAAATAGAAGGAATAAGAGATGAGATCACGCGGAACAAGAACACCATGCGGCTCGACCGAGACACCGAGACCAAGTGCCCGAGAGTCAAGAACCCACGACCCAAGACAGCAAGAGCATGACCACAACAGACAGGCGAAATGGACGCGTCTATATCCATTCAATTATCCAAGCAGCCAGATTGATATATAATCATGGTCGCGTGCGAGGTGCGGGCTCCCATCGACATCGAGAATCGAGACGGGCGCCGCGGGTCAATGTATGAGATGCGGCGCAGTTCGTCATCATCGACGACGATACCTCCTCGTCTTGACAGCGGTACACAACACAGACGACTCTGACGGGATCTGAAGATAATAGTAGGATACTCACCAAACATTAGGCAGCGACGGCGACGACTTGACACGGTTATGATTCGAACTGTGATTCGTCTCGCGGGAATCGCGGTGCCCGTCTTTCATCTTTTCGGGCGTCATCTAGATGATCATCGAGACCGAGGTCGTGTGAACGTCAGTAAGTATCAATATGCGAACTACGGGATGCACGGATTGACAAATGTAGGAAAGCAGACGCACCTCAGACAAGGTAGGGAAGGGCACGGTGTAGTCGCGGTTGTTCGACATCTTCTGAATCAACTTGCAGGTAGTATGCAAGGCAAGGCAAGAGGCAAGGGGATCAGCGGCTGCTGCTGACGAACTGACGATCGCTTGTTGTGTTGTTCTGAACAAGCAACAAGGTGACGCGGTCTATGCAAGGAGCAATGAAGTGCAGTGGGCGACGTGGATGGTCGATGCAAGCAGTACAAAGTGCAACGTCGGGACCAAGCGCAAGGAGGGGAGCAAGCCTCAAGATGAGTGTTGCTGGCACGGAGGAGACGAGTAGAGCAGACGAGGAGAGTCGGCGGGGATCAAGGTTGTTCGGGGCAGGGGATACTTATATCTCCTCTCTCCTCGCTCCTCGCTGGCAGAGACTACTCCGAGTGGGGTGGCAGGAAGAGAAGGAAGACTGAAGATCTCATGGAACAGCGTGGACAGCCAGCCCAAAACGAGATTTATCAATTTATCGAATTGTTCACTTACGATTCAGCTCCCTGCAAGCGCTTGCTACTCCCAGGGGGCAGCCTGAACGCCATAATTGCAAAGGGAGATGTCAGCGTGCGGATCCCTGCGGTGCGTCTTGCCTACTTTGTGCATCGCTTGCCGCTCGCCGTTTGTCCTCGGCACCGTGCAACACAACCCATGCAAGTAATGGAGGCAGTGTTGGTGGTAACGCACAACGCACAACGGACTCCGGAGGGGCAGGGCTAGCATGCATGTGAGGTGCGCCGGAGGGGAACGTCCACCGTCCCCCGGCGCGTGCACACTGGGACCACGTAAAGGATCACCTAAGGAGGGGTGATGATGAGGGAGGTTACTATTAGTGCGAGTGATAGAGCAGGGGACGTTGGAGTCACCACGGCGACCCTCCCACGCCACACCTCTCCTTCCTCCTTGCCTCTTTCCCTCCTCTGAGTAACCCGACTGCCCGCTGAGTATAGTTGGAATTGGAGTGCTCCCCCGGCGCTATGCTGAGTGCTCGTTCTGGTTGACGTCGAACGAGAACGATCTTCTCCCGCGGCGACTGACTGTTGCGCAGTCCACCGCCATACCATACCATTCCTCTCCCACCCTCCTTTGCTCCCCTCCCTGCTCCTCGTCCTTGTACTCTCGCATCGCGTACCTGACCCCGACGCGATGCACGGAGAAAAACACCCTTCTCCCTCCTTCCCTTCCCCCTCTTGCATCTTCCCGTTCCCACCCCTGCAAATCCTTATGTTCCTCTCTCGTCAAAACCTATTTCCATTGCTCCAAGCCTATATTAATGATGCCACCGTGATCACCGAGGGGTGACAAGGGGAATGCATCGCTGGGAAGACGGCGCCGTGATCGCGAACGCTCGAACTTTTTCTTCCAATCATCCGCTGCCGTTTGCGGAGGTCTGCCTTTTGCGGATGCTTCCCGGGAGTGTGAGAGAGCGCCGGCACGCCACATCCCGTTCGGGCTCCGACGCTCTCCGCGAGGTCGGTGTTCTTCTCAGCCACCGTGACCTGGTATAATTATCGCAGTTCGCGGCTGCACGTTTGGAACTCTTCTCGCAAGACTACCATGGCGTGCGATGCGTGAGCCACTCGGGTTCGTGTCTTGTCTAACATATCGCGCATAGGAATGAAGACGATGACAGTGATCAAGCTCCAACGCCGTATGTGTTCTTTACGTCACGTCTGCATACTTCAACACTAATCATCTCGCACGCTATATAGCTTACTTACAGCACCCTCCGCTCTCCATCGTCCCCACGACATACGCGCATGTACTCCCCATCGACAATGCACGACCCATCGACGCTATCGTGTGCCACCGACGTAATCGTATGTCGAGTGGCGGGTGAGTGGCGCGCGATTACAGTACTGTCGATCGACGGTGTCTGAGTGGACGACACACGACGGACGGTGCTGAGAAAGCGTATGTTTCTCGGCACCGTCATCGTCGAAACGTTCCGTACTCATTGATACACTCGCCCCAGCCGAACATCAATAACACTATGGCGAGTGGCGCGCGACATTGATTACAAGGCTTCGAGTTCATGCATGATGCACGCGATGAGGTGAGCAGTGCTTGCTTCTGTCCAAGCGTCCGCACTTACTCAATCTTCCCCACTACCAACCACCTATTCTTGTCGACGAGCCGTATCGTGTGTTGGCGAGTGGCACCACCGTGCATCAGGCATCGACGAGTCGCGTCCTTGTGCGACGAATCGCCTCCTTGTGCATCGATACACATGAGATGCCAAACGACGAGACAAGACCCTACCGGCGGTACACTGAGACGTTAGTGGCGAGTTCTGTGCCCATACCTTACAGCCCCCGCACCTACCGTTTCTATGTAGCCAACGGGTGTGGTCTTGTCTCTTCTCCTCTCGATGTGTCCCTTCGCTTCTCGATGCCACAAACACGGCGTGAAACCTCGAACAGAAAAGACCCCATCAGCCGACCAATGCGACGTTAGTGGCGAGTTCTGTGCAGTTACTAGTTTCTGTGCACTGTGCAGCCCTCGCAGCCATCGTTCATTCGTCGAGTCCCTGTTTTGGGGTCTTGTCTCTTCGTTCTGTTCATTTACTTCAACCCTACTCCTCCTGATACGATGGCGATGATGATTCAAGACTAGGAACGGACCCGGGACCTGAAAACATAAGGCACGGGGAGAGAGCAGACAAGACCTATGAGGGGGTCCACGCGACAAGGGTCATCAGTTCAGCGAGGTGGCTCCGCGGTTCTTGTCACCTTCGTACCCATGGACTGTTTTTCTGTGGTCTTATCTCTTTGCTTCACTCAATTCATCGCTCTCCATTCTTTTTTGCGTTTCATCCCTTGTCTATCTCTATTGACGACTTTGGTCTATAGCTAGGGACGAACCCAGAACGCGAAGGCGCGAGAAGGAAAGACCCCATCGGCTGGCGAGGTGACGCTAATGGCGAGTTCTGTGCAGCTATCATGCAGCCCTCGTGTCTATCGTAACTTTCCGCCATCAAATGGGGTCTTGTCTCCTCGCTTTGTTCACCCTCTGTTTATATCGCTGTCACTGATGACAATCTAAGACTAGGAACGGGTCTGGAACGCGAAGGCGAAGGCACGAGGAGGAAAGACCCCATTGGCGGTACAGAGAGACGTTAGTGACGAGCTTGTGCTTACTACGCAGCCCCCGCATCTATCGTAGTTCTGTACTCTTGCGATGCGGTCTTATCTTCTGGTTTTCTCGCTCGTACACCCTGCTCTCTCTCCTCCCTCCGACTCATCCAGCGGTACCTCATTTCCCTGCCCCACCACCGCTACCGCCATCTGCCTGACCCCTGGTGCTACACGCAGGGAGAAGAGACCCTGGGATGCACACGGTCTGACATCCCCTCTCGTTTTACTAGCCAATATCCTGGTCGATATCGGACTCGGACTTTATTATCTGGTGAGCAGCATTTGTGTTTGTGTTATGTATGTGTCGTCCTGTGCTCATATATCTCTACATGTTCTACCTATTCAGCCGTCATCCAGAGGCCAAATGCACAAACACTCAAGGAGAAAAGACCCATCGGCGGGGACATGAGACGATAGCAATGAGAATTGCAAGGCTGACTCGCAGCGCTCGTCGCCATCGTTGTCTTGTCTCCCAGATGATGGGGTCTCTTCTTCTCGGTTATTTGCGATGCCCGCTGCTCGTCGTTGGGAGTTTTGATTTCAACTTCCACCAACTCAACCTCCACATCTCATCTCAACGGACGGCATTAAGGTTAAGTACTGAACACGCGGGGAGAGGAGACCCTGGGATGCTTACTACGAACGAAGTGACAGCGCCTCATCCGTGACGTGCATGTGTTCGCTGCCATCCTGTTCTGGTGGTAAAAGCTCCCCGGTCTCCCTTCCCCTCTCGTTGACCATTTATTAGCCGACATCCTGGCCAATCTGGGGTTTCGGTATCTGGTGAGTAGCACGCGCATTGGGGCTATGAGTCATCCTGGGCTTATAGATTTGTACAGATTCTACCTATTTAGTTGATGCGCGTCGACCCTCACGTTCTGTCGCCCCCTTACTCACAATTCCCGGGTCCCTACAGACGGTACTCCCACCGGTGTCCGAATTTCGCACGAGTTGTCTACATCTTCACATCTGCCTCTCCCGCTTAAGTACCGCAACCCCAAACGATGCTTGTAATAAAAAGCCAAGTGCTAATAAGCAGGCGAGAAGAGAGTGCAAAAACGTGCATGAAAGGTGAAATTGAGGACCGTCGGATGGGACTCCGCGTTGTGCTTTATTCACGATGTTTCTGTGTTCCTTTCTCTTTGCTTTGTTTACTTTTTTGTTTGCTAATTAGCTTGGTTGTTTTGTTTTTTGTCGGTCGAATATACAATCTGCTGATACGTGCTTTGACGTTTGTGGTGGCACTAGTTAATGCGAGAAATAATAGCATCAAAGTAGGAACCTAATAAAATATCGACTATGTCATAGCCTCTTGAGAGATATCACGCCTGCGCGAAAATCTGTTATAACTACCGGAAACTACAGCGAGTATCGAAATGTGCTAGTTTGTCACAGATTATGGTGAAGGCTTGCCCCGGCTTCACATCTCAAGTATCGAAGAAATTGACGTAAGAAGACCTCCAAGAAGCCTAGGGGTGTGTGCAAGAAATATAAATTCACAGATATATCAATATACGTGCACCCTCGCTTCCAAACTATGCTAATTACATCCTACAACATCCCAGCCTCGATGTATACGACGGCGTTATACGGCGAGTGCTCTGAGCGACTGCTCCTAATTAGGTATAAGAGGACCTTCCCGGACCGGCGGGCCGCAAACATCCCCGCTCACCCGTCCAAGAACTGGAAGTTCAGCAGGAAGTTCCTGAATGGAAGACTCCGTAGCATGCTATCGCAGCATCACACCGTTACTACGGAAGATAAACATTTGACATGACCTGGAAGTGTCCTATCTTCAAGTTGCTGTGCTCTGTGCTGCCATATTCTGCGGCGTGTGCGATCAAGAAGCGACAGGTTCGGTGCGGACTTGAAGACTGGGACCGTGGTAGTGCGGAAGATAGTATTCTTTCCAGACCATATCTCGCGGGCTGTATGAATGGTTCAAATAATAGCAGACACATAAGCAAAAGTTCAGTGTGCGCAGAATGGCATGGAACGCACCCGACGCCTTGCAGAGACAGGTCGAACCGGCGGAAGAGATTCGCGAACGCGAGGTACAGCTCGCATTGCGCGAGACTAAACACAAGTTCGCGTCAGAAATCTAGTGCACAACCTAACAAGATGTGTGAAGTTGCTCACTTGATGCCCAGACAGCTCCGCGGGCCCCGATGGAACGCGACAAGCCACTGATCCAAACTATTCGTATCTGGCCCGTCCGCTTCGATCCACCGCTCGGGCCTGAACGTATATAGGTCGGGGAAGATAGAAGGCGAGAGATGCACGAATATGTTGCTGATGCCCACGACAGCCTGTATACAGTCGTTTAGCATAGATCTGTATGGGAACACGATACAGAACAGAGTACTTACACCACCTGGAATGGCCTGTCCGCTTATCACCGCCCCTCGTGCGGGAACGATGCGGTCCATGGGAGATAAAACGCCATGTCCAACTCGAAGAGACTCCTTCACCACCGCCCTCTGTATCAACGCAAGCAGCATTCATGAATATGAGAGCCAAATTCAAAGGCAAGATCCGTACCAAATACGGCAGCTTCTCCAACGCCTCGTACCGCGGACGCACACTCAGATCAGGCCACGCCTCGCGCAACTCCTGCTTCAGCCGCTTGTATACCTGCGCGTTCGCCAAGACGTGCACGATCCCGACAGTCATAGTGTTGCTCGCGGTGTCCGTGCCTGCGAACGTCAACAAGTACGCCTCGTCGCGGAGTTGACCGGCGGTGAGCGGCGTGTGTTTGTTGCTTTCGTCCAGGAGAGCCTGGTAGACGGTCGGGTGGGACGCGGTCGCGAGGGCGTCGCGGTTCCGCATGGCTTCGGCGACTTGGTCGGCCACGGTCTACGCGCCAGGTCCCGTGAGCATGAGCAAGACGAGATAAACACATAACGAGGAGGTGGTACGAGAACTGCACCGTCACGTACCTGCTGGAATCGGAAGAACGCCTTCAAATCGGGTTTGACTAAACAGATCAGGCGTGGAGGCAGGTGATTGAGGACCCACTGCAGGGGAGTGTACTTGAATACGGGCTCCAGAGGCAGCGAGCCTGTCATCGCGTGCGCGAGCGGGGCTTTGAAATCTGGCGCGTGCAGCGCGTTGACCGATTTTGCGAAGCAGAAGGAGGTGATCGTGTCTAACGCGAAAGCGCGTAGAGCAAGCAGAATATCAGAGGACTGTCCCGCGCTGTTGCGCGCGGTGAGAATGTTGCACAGCGTGTCCATCTAGGCATACAGTTTTGTCTAAATAGGGCAGTCAATAGAAGCGTAAAGCAACACGCACGTTCTCTTGTAACAGATGCTGCATATTCAATATGGACGAGCGTGAGAACAAAGGTATCATAGCGTCTCGACGGCGCTTTGCCTCTGCATATTTCGTTAGATGGAAGGAGGCGGGTCCTTCCGTGCGGAGCGCGTTGTAGAGTTTGCTGTCCTTGTCCCATCTATTCTTCATATTATATATCTCATGATATGCTGCAGGATCCGAGAAATGCAGCTAACCAAAGGCACGTCAGGTTGACGCTCGAAGACCTATTGGAAATCGACCAGGAACGTACTTCGTTGGGGGAGACTCTCACGATAGGGCCTAGGAGGTACGAAAGATACTCAGCATCAGGTTCTGCACGCCAAGATAGGGCAGACAATACGTACCATAGCGGGCGTGGAGGTCCCAGAGCCTAGTGGTGAAGTTCTCCTTCCCGTGGAGCTCAATGTAAGCCCTCCACCAAGGTGTCATTGCTGCCAGTGTAGGCCCTGGGAAGGATGCCAGAGGGTGAAAGAAGTAATTATGCACCGCAAATAAGACGCCTCCAACGAGCGCAATCACTAGAGTGGGCAGAATGACATCGGACGGTGCATAGGGCTCGTCCATCGTGGTGAGCATAGCGGTCCACACGGGAAAAGAAAACAAGGCAGAAAGACAGATTAGCGATGGAAGGCTGGCGTATATATATTCATCATACGCCGCAATTCGCAACAACACAACGATCGAGCAGAGCGAACACCGTTAGCGTACCTGCAAGCTTCAACCCCAGATTGGGCGCTCTCTTCGCCAAGGGAGCGCCTAGAACGCTGGTATCAGAGTCTCACGAAGATTCGACGCGCATCCGACTGTCCGTTCTCCCACTGCCCAAGCAGATAGGTATCTACTAAGCACACCGCTCGCAAGGCGCACTTCTATCGTAATTGGCTCTCGCCGGTAATCTCATGACCGGGATGACACTGACGTGGGCCCATATAGTGATGATACAGACATATCTACAACTCAGATCAGTAAACCGACCAGGAGCGATTGGGCGATGACGCACATCTATTGACTCTTAGAGAGCGCACATATGATCGCGGTATAAGACCATACAACCCAAGTGTAGTCTACAAATTACAACGTTAGCCACTGACTCTAAGCCTCTGACGAACCATACGCGAATAAATTCAGAGCGTCGTCCGAAGATAACTGATCTGCCGTGCAGATGTTCGCTGCGTAAGAGTCTTGTATATCGTCCTGGGATGGCTCATCGGGTAGTGGCCATCCTTCGGTACCGGACCTGTTTTGCGAGCGTCTCGGATGTAAGACGATACGGTTCTTTAGCGCATCAGCAACGATAGTTTGGAAAGACCCTGAAGCCCTCCTAGAAGGAAACGTCTTGCAGATAGACCCTTTCGATCGGGCTGGTCTTTCAATGACCCGAGTCGGGCTCGGCGGGACATTCTCGTCTTCTTCACCGTCATCATCGCTGAGTTCTGGGGATATCGCCGATACAAAGGAGGGTGTTGCTTCGTATGAAGGCGCAGGAGATAGCGATGCAGAGGTCCTGGAGGAGTGCAGACTCGGTGCTCTGGGCCGTCGCCGACCTATTGAGTAGCTATCGCCGAACGCTGTTCGTGAATGCGCAGGCGACACGCACTGCTCACGAATCCCGATATGTGTGCGTCTCCTCTTGCTGGGTGCATGGGTACCGGTGATAGCGCTAGGGCGCTTCAAAACGTGGCCTCCGGAAGTCTTCACTGGTGGCGCTGGGGTTTTCATGACCCAGCACCCAAACATCTCATCCAAACGCCACTCGCCTCGCCCGGGATCCTTGAGGTCTTTGCGGGGCGTACACGCTGACAGCGCACCATCCGAGAGCACACACTCGCCGAACGAACGCCGCTCGGCCTTTTCTACGAGATCGATGATCTCGGCACGCAGTGCTTCGAATTCGCGTGTGGACGCATATAGCTGCAATCCGCTTGTCTCCGAATAAAGGTCCTCAAGATGAGACAAGGTCGCGGACCACAATGACGCTTCGTGTAAGGAACATTTGTAGCTTCGGAGCGAATTCGCCCAATGACGGATAGATGGTAACGCAGCGGAAAAGGACATATGCGGCGAAGATATTGAATGGTCTTCTGGGCTTTCACAGTCGGAAGGCACGGCAAGGGCAATCAGTGTAGAGAATGTAGTTGTGTTGGGCCGTGTTCCAAGTGCAAACTTGATGATCAAACCCTGCTCGTCGTCTCCTAACAGCTGGAAAGAAGGTGACGAGAGGCTGACAGCGGAGAGACAGATAAACAGATCTATAGGGCTCGGTTCGGAGTTTTTGACAGGAAGCGTCAGGTCCCTCTGTCGAGCGTCCATAAGAAGATTGGCAAGAGCCTTCATTTCGTCCATCGGCACGCCGTGTCCCTGAGAGGCCAGATGAACATGTCGACAAGCCGCCTCAAGCCACTTTGTGAGCCGTTCCAGTAGGCGGTCATCGGGAGGAGCCTGGATCTTGGACGTTCTCCTTTCTCTTGAGGCTCCTCCGTGTTTATGCCGAAAGACTTGTGGTAAGAGCGCGGCCGGCAAAAGCATAAATGCAAGGAAATCGTTTTTGAGAAGGCGCCGCGCAAGACGCGAAATGGCCTTGCATGTCCAGGCCTCCACGGAGGTGGCTTCCGGTTCTGAGGTCAAGGTGTTGACCACAACGCGCGCGAACTGACGGTCATTGAATACGGCAGTGGCGTTCCCGAGGGTTTTACAGCATAGATCGCGAAGCATCGTAAGAAAACCAGCATGGGCGGGATGTGCTACACGCGGAGAGGGCGAAGACGACCCGGGAGGGTGAAAGGCGACTTCCAGGAGATGACGCAATAACAAGCGTGATTCTGGTACAAGGCTGTATGAAAGGCTTGACTCCAAAAGAAGATGGAGCAACGAAGGGTGAGGGGGACATGTCGCCAAAATCAGGTGCAGTGCATGGGCTACGACTGTATACCTAACGATTATTCAGTCTAACTAACGCTATACGCGCAAAGAGGATCATACCGGCGGAAATGAGCAGGGACTGCCTCGTACAGCTCATGTAAAACCTCCATGACCTCTTCATTATGCGCAGCTTCCTCTTCGTCGTCAATACAGGCCTGGTCCTCGATGTGTTCGCCCAAGACGCTCGCACATATGGACGCTAAACTTCGTACAGCACTCTGTGGTGCAATGTCGGGTAGAGCATCACCACGCAAGCTCGATGACGCGCCAAAAGCTACGTGAACCACGTTCCTATAGGCGTCTCGGATGTCGTAAATGACTTTCGATAACTGGTAGTCGTCCAGCGAGGGTCTACTTGAACGGGACAAGGAAGTCAATCTACCCAATGGGAGGATAAGTGACAGAGGTAGAGGGTCGACTTCGGACTCCGTTCGACGCGAAGCAGATCGAGAGGAACTGGCATAAGTAATTGTTACAGTTCCATGAGGTTTGTCGTTAATATTTGCTGCGAGGCTCGTGCATTTTGTTCGTAAAGGCCTGAGAAGACGAGATATTCGAGATGTATTGAGATGTATACCAGAATCATTGGTCATCGGTTCAAGGAATGGCTAAGGGTATCGCAGAGGTCGTGACAGTTGTGCAACAAACGAGGTCGACGATTGGCGCCGGCGAAGCCTCAACATCATTGTCGGGATTTACCATATTCGGCACTCGTCGGGATGGCGCTTATCTTGCTGTACAGCTTCTGAGCGTTCTTCACTCCCGCCACTTGCAAGTTGCGACATCGATTTCGTGACAAAGAAGTCTCACCACTCCTGTTGTACAAAATGTCAACATCTGTACCATTCCCTCCCCACGGTCGCTACATCAACTCAGTGCGCGAGTCTTGCAGAGCAGCACGCGAGGCTGCAGGAATTACGGTGAGTCGAGTCACCATCCATTCCATGCGACATGAATATTGGCAAAGTCCGCTCGTTAATGAAGTTAGCCCGAGTCTATTGTCACGCTGCTTGAATGATCTGACCACCTCACCTCACCACTTCACACTCATTGAACCCCAAGCTTCCATACTGTCTGATTTATAAATTTGTATTGCAAAGTGTATTGACGATGTTTTTAGATAAGCGAACATGCTATCAGACGTTTGCTCTTCTCTGCCTCTTTTACCGGTACATTTGCTCGGCTACGAACCGCGCATGGCATGATCTTGCCTCTCAGCTTCCCATCAATAGCTGCCGAGCTCAACGTTCTCTCCTTACTATCCTTGCTCAATTTCGCATCAGGATATCGGGTACCGCTTCATGAGGCCATCGGACGCGGGGCTTTTGATTCCATCCGAGCCTTTGTCTTCTCCCTGTTTCTAACTTCCTCTACTGGCGGAGAAGGAGACCTCTTATCCGCCAAAGGGATGCAGAACATCGAGGAAGGTAAGGTGGCGGAGCTCATGGGTGTCGCGGATAAGGTTCACGTGGAAAAGTCCCATTCGACTCTCCCGGGAGTTGTGGTAGGAGAGCTTGGCGGACCGGTGTGGGAAGTGGTTCAACTAGTCACTGCGGTGATGAAGGAAACCGGCAGCGTTCTTGTCAATGGCGGGTATCCGGACCTAGGCTCTTTCGTTCTAGAAGCCTTGAAGGAGGGTGAGAAAGCGAAGAAGGACAAGGCTAATGAGAGCAAAGCAGACGTTGATTGTGACGTGATCTTGGAACGCGTATGTTTGTATCAAACAGGGACACATATGCTCTCACTGACGTCCTCCCGATAGCTCGTGCGCGCGATACCTGCCTTTCAAGATATGTCGCTTGTAAATGGCCGCCGTAAGTCAGTCTTGATATTATGGCATACCGTGTATCTGATCTCTTTGCTACCTCCAGCGGTGTACTGCTTCAAGAAAGCCTTGTTGACCATGCACGCGATAGCCTTGCGGTTCGGCTCTTCGCCGAATCCATCAATACCTGTGCCGCACACCGCCACATTACCCATATTTTCAGACAACGTGATCCCATCGCTTCTGATTCATCTCGGTGTGATCGATCTTTCGACATCCACCCCTTCTTTGGAATTGGCGGGATTGTTCCCTCAAGCTGGATCAAATGAGACACTAGAAGTTCTTCTAGGTGCCGCACCGACTAAGTCCAGAGACCACAAAAAGGAAATCCCAAAAGAGGGACCAGTACTCACCGTGGAACAAGCATTTATTCTGCGTGCTTCTGCCATAGACGCATGCGAGCTTATCATACAAACTATCCATAGCTTTGGCGAGGAGGATCTTCAGGGTCCTAATGGAGAGGATCTTCAGTGGCTGAAGGGAATCAGCCTGCCAGAACTTGACGCTTGGATCTGGTCTGTAGCAAAAGACAGAGATGATTATAGAAAGTTGGAACGATTTGCGCTTAGAAAGACTACTTACTTCTAAACAATTTGTAAATATCGCATCTCCATGCCACGCATCATTATAGTGTAACACAGATCCGCCATGTCTGTTGGACAGTATCTTCCTGGGCTTCAATCTCTTCGGTTGAAATATCGACACGGGATATGTCTTTTGGTCTTGTTAAAGGCGGGGATGACATTAAGTTTTTCCGAGATTATTTCAGCGTGGTCCGGCGACCCTAACATCGTGCTCTTACTGCCGTTCTCCTCACGGTTGTCGCATGCCGCTGTGTTCTTGCAGCAAACTACAGGACCTGCCATAATTGGGCGACGGAGGCCTCGGACATATGGGCGTCTACCAACCTAAAGTCCTCGGGGCTCGCCGCCGCGAACGTGAATCTATCTCACCAGTGAACTCACCGCGGGACACCATCAACACGTCTAAGTATGCTTCGCCTGGGCACCACCTTACGTCGTCAATCACTGCGACATAGAGCCAGCCTAAGATGGTATAGTGCCCCCGTTCAGAATGGTTCGTCTGTCTTCCTGTTCGTAGAAAACTAACGAGTGCTTGAATTGTAATGGGCAGATCTCAGAAAAGCTCTTACTGATGCCATGAAGGAATCTATGAAGGTTCGAAATCTTATTTCTACTTCCTCATTTGCGTTAGCCCCTACTTACCAGACGACTACATACAGAGCAAAAATACCGTAAAGTTGACAGCCATCAGAGTGAGCTGATAGAGAACCATCGCCGTCTTCAATTTTTGAAACTGAGATGGGGCTACTAGTCTGTGCTGTCGGAAGTCTACAATGCCGATAAAACACAACCGTCCCCGGCTTCGTCTTCGACGATCGTTTCCATCATTAGGAAAGCTGTGACACGCCGGGTATGCTGTCTTTACCCTTTCGTATCACCGACGACCTGTTAACAACTCATGATGCTCCAGGCTGAGGCTGCATCAGAATTTGACAAGGCATCTCGACCAGAACTAGCAGACAAGGAGCGCAACGAGGCGAGCATACTAGAGAGCTTCCTGCCGCCACTTCTTTCCGCCAGTGAAACTGAGCGCATACTGCGGGAGGTCATCGCTGAGGTCAATGTTACTCCCGGAGACAAACGAGCCTTGGGCCAGGTTTTCAAAGCGTTCTATACAAAAGTTGACCGGTCGTCTGTTGACTCTGATCTTGTCAAGAACACCGCAAACGCCTTGTTGTCTTCAACGTGAGGCATCAATGCTTAGCCGTGAATCGGCTGCATAGATATATCCATATGTATACGGTGACATACAAGTTTGCTTTCTGATAGCGAACGACAGAGTGAGCTGTGACAAAGTAACAAAGCAACGACTGAACTGGAAGACATTGTTTCTACAACTAATCAAGAGCTTCTACGCGCTCACTGGGATCAGTGGAAGAGCCGGCATGTGCTGTCTGTGATGAGGTAGATGCAATAGGCTCGACATATGATTCCCCACCGTCTTCTGGGGCAGCTGGGTGAACCGGCTCATCCTTGTCCGTACGAGGTCCAACATCTGCTGCTGGCACAGGTGTGACCGAAGGCGTCAACTCAGGGCCAGGATTACTAGTCGAAGATCCTTCAGCTGATGTCGCGAGCGGTGTGACAATTGCCTGATCCCTGGGCGGCAGAACACTTCTTATTCTCGTCAATTCCTCGATGCATCGATAAACTGCCCCAGAAACGCCCTCCAGTACCCTCAGCCGCTCGTCTATTGCATCCCGCGTGAGACGGTCCAATCTTGAGAGCTGTTCGTCCGTTAACGTGGGAGGAAGTTGCGAAAGGGGTGCACGCGATGCCCCCGGGCGATAGCGAGGCTGAGGCTCTTGTGCAGGTGTGCGAGTAGAACTCTGTGCGTGGGAAGACCCGCGATGGGTTTGTGCACTGGGTATAGGCGGTTGGTTGGGACCCTGCATGCGGGGAAGCCCTGGGCGGAGGTGAGGAGAAAGGAGGTATGAATTGTAAACGCTGCGCTGAGGTGGAGCAAAGTCATATAGAGGGATGAGTGAAGGAACTTCAACTTGGTTTTGAGGCACGGTTGTCGTGGAAGACGACGAAGATGGTGTCGCCGATGCCACGGAGGGCGAACTGGAAGGGTCTGAAACTGGGTCTCTCGGCGGAGATGTGGCACTCGGGCCAGTATCAGCAACTGTACCATCAGGAGAAGCTGCCGTTACAGACGCTGACGACGGTCCTGCATCAGGAGCTAAGACAGAAGGGCGGGAGGAATTCAGTCTGCGTAGCGCCGCAAGAGCTGCGGCATCCCGGGGAGTCGACGGACGATCACTACCATTTGACGCTGATTCGTCTCCTGACGTACTTGAACCAGACGATGGATCCCCTTGGGGCTGTTGAACAGAAGATATAGTCGGAATGGGCGTCTGGCTATTCTCTGGTGCCGAGATTGAGGCAACTGTTGGTGGAGGGGCTGTAGAGGCGGGTGGTTGGGCGGGTGCTGGGTTAGCAGCTGCCTGTGCTTGAGGGTTTGTCTGCGGCTGAGGTTGTTGGGCAGGAACATGTTGACCCTGCGCTTGTTGACCCTGAGCTAGCCACTGAGCGTCCACACCCCAAGGCTGCCATACACCGCCCGGTCCGTAGAAACCCCGATAAACGGGTGGAGGCTGAAGCTGCTGGGGAGGCAGCTGGTGCTGTAATTGGTATGGGAACGGGTACATGTAGCCCGGCGGTAATTGCTGACCTGGCGCTGGCCATCCGGCATTCGCGGGCACTTGCTGAGGACCAGCCGCTCCGGGCGGAATAAATTGTGGAGGGCCTTGCCCGTTAGGAAACTGCCCAGGAATGAGGGGTGGTTGCACAGCGATACCTAAGAGTCTTCCAAGCCATCCCATGGGCACCGGACCATTAGGCGCTTGCTGACCAGGCCGACCCGCCGCTGGGTTTGCTCCAGGCTGAGGAACACCTGGACGAGCGTTACGCGCAGCAGCTTGGGCATTATTGCGATTGGGTTGTTCAGTCTCAAGGACGGTACGACGGCTGTAGATGCATTGTGAGAAACCGGACAAAACGGCCAATGGCAGGGATGTAGACCAACCATGTGGGACAACTTTGTTGCCGCTCAAGCCACGAACGCAAGCACTGGAAATGGAAAATATGCCCGCAAGGTAGCTTCTTGGGTGTAACGTTTGGACCATCTTGAGCATTATTCGCGTTAGCATTTGCCGGCGCTTCTTGTGCAGGTGGATTCTGATTTTGCGGGGGAGCTACCATTTCTTCTCGACAAATGATGCATGTACGGTCGGACATCGCCGTCAGCTCTTCCTCGGTAGCGTTCGGATATCTGCGGTCCATATCTCGAGTTGCGTTATGATATCGAATAAGAGCGCGCAACCGAGTGGTGAAGGACCGAGCGGTAAGATACACGTCCCGAATCATGTTTAGCGGGAGCCCGTAGAAGGTCAGGACGATCACAAAGAAAGTGAGGTACACGACCAGCTTTAGGAAGTCTATATGGAGGTGATATCAGTTTCTGGGGTTGAAGTCGATACGGATGGAACATGGTGCTGACTGACCTGTGACCAACTCGATGTAGAATATGTGCATGCTCTTACTTTCCCATGCTGGAGCGTTCGCCCCACCGCGTGCTCGAGCACGCCTGATTTCTAGGTTCGAGAGAGTGTATCTCGCCATAGAATTCATAGCGCTAGCCATCAAGATCGCGTACTACATGCCATCGAACGCTCAGCAGTGTTTCAGTTGACAAAGACCAGCGCTCACCTCACTCGCGAAGAGTACCATGCCGCCAACACCATTCGAAAGCGTGCTTTCAACGGCGAAGACAAGCATAATGAAGTCCACGACCCACAAAATGAAAAGCAGCGTATTCATTCGAATGTGGAAAAGAAGGGGTGGTCCTGGGTAGGGTACCTGGTCCATCTGAGAGAATCAGGCATTAGCCATCAGAAAACTCAACATGAGACTAAGAGATGCATTTAGTCAATTATGGCCAAGCGTGGTGTAAAAACAGCCGCTATGTCCATAGCAAGCCGTAGCAGATAACAGCCTCATTCATACAGGAAGCTACACGCACCGATTCCACGCGGTCCGCCATGAGCCAGTGAAAGCATTTGACAAACAGGAGAAAGCCGAACATGATGACGAATGGGATGTCGAAGTCGTCCCGAAATATCGTAAACGCCAGGAGAGATTCAGTCACGAACATCCATGTCTGGTCGTACAACCGCTGATGAGACGCTTTATCAGCTTAGACCCTGGACAGACCAGAGGGAACCAACTAACTTCGACTTCGCGACTCTGCAGAGGACCAAAGAATATGCGCTGTAAGATGCGGCCAGAGAGCAATGCCGATAGGAAGCCAAAATTGGCTAGGACCTGGAGCGAGCTTAGCACCGAGTTGCAATGGAGAATGCGCCGACTCACGAGAAGGCTCCGACCACTCCTGGACAGGTATATGGATACCGAGTAGAAGTTACTATAGTTTCTACAAGCGTTCGCGATGGTGGTGACAGTGGCGACCACACTGAACACGACATAGAGGAATATCCTGTTCGAAGTGAAAGCAGCGGTGAGCGGGGGCATTCTCTGCCGTATCAGATCATTGAAAGGCATTTGGACGCGAGTCTCCTTGAGCACAGTAGTGTTCCCAGCCACCCAAAGTCAGAGGTGAAGATTGCAGGAAGGGTCGAGAGTGTCCAAGATGCTCACAGGACCGTCAAGCGAAGTCGGCAGGTCGTGCGCAAGAGCGTGCAGGCGTCTAGCGTAACGCGACGTGGCCGTCCACGTGAAATGATGAGCTTTGATGGCACACGTGATAGGCGTCTATACTTCCCGCGTAACTCTCTAGCGCCCCATTAGCGCCAGCGCTGGCATCGTGTTGCGTGTGGTTGTACACGCTTGCACCTGAATCAGTCAAGAACCGGTCTAGCGGCGTCAAGTATCAGAATGCTTTTGCGGTGCCCTGACAGCTTTCTCTTTTAGCCATATGTCAATCATGGGTATGCATGAGGGAAGAGTACTCCCCTGGCGCCGGAGGGTAGTTTGGCGCTAGAGATGGGACTGCTGTATGGGCGTCAGCGGAGGGCAAGGCCGACGTTCGATTCGTGCATTCTGAATTTCCCTCAACCTCGCTGCATTCCTACGCAGACCAGGCAAAATGTATTCCGGATATGCACTACCTCGGACCTGTGCTACGCTCCATCCGTCAGCCTTCCGTCAATCTTTCCTTTACAGCGTGATACCCCAAGCGGGACTGTCAATTTTCTCATGCTTCTGTCTCCACGCACATATATAAAGGAGCTGCAGACGGCTCTGACGATCCAGTAAACTTACAATCAAATGTCCTCACCCAACACCTCACCCGGGCTTCGCAAACGACAGTTGTCTCCGGATGCTGTACATACAAAGGCTGCTGATGCTCATGCCCTATCCTCGACGAAACGTCCCGTGTCGCGGACAGGCCGCTGTATCCTCATACTCCTCTCCGTGTCCCTCTCGGCCTTCGTCTGGTGTCGCTATAACACCCCTGTCTCCGATGTCCCTACATCTTATGCCTTGTGTTCTCGCGATGGAGATAATATCTATACGGTAGACAGTTCCGCCCCCGTCGCCCAGTGTCTTGTCGTCCGAGACGGATTGTTCGTCGATGTTGGTTCCCTAGGTCAGTCACGGCCCAGGCTTGCCTATCTTTTCGCTGCTGAGCTTTTTGGAGCAGAGGCTGTCCGTGATCGATGGAGTCGCGCGGTCAGGAGTGATCTTAACCACACAACGCCAAGTTCTGAGCTTCCCATACGGTTCGTCAAACATGGAGCTGTAGTAGTCCCCGGCATGACAGGTGAGCGTTAGGTGTCACTTCGGAACACGCTATGGGAACCCTGATCGCGATTTTAGATTCTCACGCGCACATGTTGGAATATGGTTTTACGAAGCTGCTTCCAATAGAAGGCACACGAACTGTTAAAGGCGAGTTTTCATCCACTAAAATTACTTGGCAAATTCTGACATTCTGCGTAGAAACGGTCAAGCGTGTCAGGAAATATATCGAATCACATCCGGACTTGCTTCACAATAAAACCATTCTTATCGAAGGGTGGGGATGGGATCACACAAAGTGGACTCAGACAGTATGGCCCACAGCCGTTCGTATCTTTCTGCGCTGAGAGGGACAGTGTAAACTGATTTGGTACTTAGGCTGACCTGGAAAATGACCCAGTCGTTTCTGGTCGCCCAATCATCTTGCAGTCAAAGGATGGTCATGCTTTATGGATATCTAAGCTGATCCTGGACCAGATGGAACCCATTCCCAACGAAATTGAAGGTGGCGTGGTTGTCCGTGACTCGTCGGGAAAACCTACCGGTAAATCTCACCATGGGATTGAGATTCAGAGCACTGAACGCCAACATCGATAGGTGTCTTAATTGATAATGCTCAAGAACTTGCGAACGCTTTACGCCCTGAACCTACTTATGAGCAGCTCGAGAAACGTTTCAACTTGACGGTTCAAGATGCTGTATCTAACGGACTAACAAGTATACATGACGCTGGGTTTGACCCTCAGTCTTTAAGGTTCTTCAGAAGGTGCACTGATCGTAATCTCCCTGTGGCGCAATTTCACTGATGCCATTCTCTCTGTCTGTCCGTCGCAGGCATGCCGAGGAGGGAAAACTTCCTGCAAGTAGCTCGTAGATTCAGTGTGTTAGCTGCGCTGATCAATGTCACTCGTTAGATTCGCGTCTATGGGATGACACACTTCAACGAGAGTGCCGAATACTGGGGCGACAAAGTTGACAAACTCATCGGGGTCGGCAACGGTCGTCTCACTGCTCGCAGTGTCAAAATTTTCGCTGACGGTGAGTAACAGTGGGCTAAGTGCATCGCACCACGCTGAAACTTGATGAGCAAACAGGCGCTTTGCGGTCCGGAGGAGCTGCTGTAAGCCGTCCATGCTTGTTAGCTTTCATTAATCTGCGTACTTACGCGACCACTTGTACGCTAGCTCTACGAGCCGTATGCGGACAATCCGTCCACCAATGGCTTCATGCGTATACCCCCGGAAGTGTTAAATGACGTGATACCGCGTTTCTTGCGAGATGGATGGCAGGTGGTCAGTATTCCCCGCTCTGAAGTGCAGGCGTTTCTTGACTCCTCATGCTGTGCTTTGTAGAATGTTCATGCTATCGGCGACCGTGCCAATGGCCTTGTTCTCGACGCTTTCGAAGTCGCTTTGAAAGATGCCAACGTGACGGCGCTCCGCCCACGTCTGGAGCATGCACAGTTACTTGCCGAGCGAGATATGGCGCGCTTCGGTGCGCTTGGTGGTACGTATAGGCGACTTCTCTAAATTCTGAGAGCTCACGAAGCGTCCGATGTTTAGTCATTGCCAGTGTGCAGCCCACTCATGCGTCAGTATCTCCCGGCTCTACTTCTCCGTTATCAAGTCTCATGTGTCACCGACTTACAGCACTAGCGACATGTGGTACGCTGAAGAGCGTTTGGTGAGTCTTGACTCTTGCCTCTTGGGCGTGCCTTGCCCTGAAGCCCTCGGCTTACGCTTGACACAGGGCCCGGAGCGCGTGAAAGGACTATATGCGTTCCGTAGCATCTTGGACCACCACGGTCGCATCACTCTGGGCTCGGACTTCCCGGTCGAAGGTTTGAATCCTCTCGCGGGATTCTATGCAGCCATCACCCGACTGTCCGCAGAGGGAACGTCGCCTCATGGACCAGAAGGATGGTGAGTGTTAGCCGCCCACGCTGTGACTTCGACGAGCGGCCGTGGCCTGCCTGTGCATCAACTTGATGGCTAATTTGGCTCAGGTTCCCGGAACAGCGGATGACACGGGAAGAAGCGCTGAAAGGTATGGATTTCGCCGTATCGTTCCGCCACAACTCTCACAGACCGACATGTCATTTTTCGTGCATAGGTCTAACTTTGGACCCAGCGTATGCGTCATTTACCGAAAATATTCTTGGAACGATCTCCATCGGGAAGCGCGCAGACTATGTGGTCCTGTCGCAAGACATCATGAAGATTCCAGCGAGGAGGATCTTGGACACGGAAGTTCTCGCGACGGTTATTGATGGACGACCGATCTATGGTGCTGTCTAAGGTAAAACCGGCTGGTTTGCTGGCGCGGTTTGCTCCCGTGAGGCTCTATGCCGCCCCAACTTGACAGTCTGCATCATCAGAGAACTATCTATCGTTTCCTTTCTGTGTGCGCAGAATTGATGTTTCGGCCTCCGCAATCGGGCTTCCTCGGCGGGCGGATGCTAGATTTATCTATATGGTTACTGCCTTTACCGACCGCCGGATTCACAAGGTTGTTATATTGATTGACCTGATGTATCTATGTTTCAAAGACATACCACTACAATCTAAACTTGCTTTTCTCTCTCTTGTCAACCAGTTCGCTGTGCTATAGGTATATGAGGTGACTACAGAGGTACATTCGTACGACATCTTACCTCTATGACACCAGGATCTAACGTTCACCATCATTAGCGCGAACCATGTTCTGTACGCTCTCTTTCCAAGCAGTTAACTCGCTGCCCCATCCACCGATGCGTCTACGTTTCCCGCCGACATGGATGCCGTCGAGGCGGAGCCGTTCGGTTTCTCGTTTCCGGATCGACCAATGATGCGACAAAGACCACCAGATGATACTCTCTTTCGAGAAAACTGCGCTCACTCGCTCAGGACATCCGGGACTGCACTGTGGTGCCAACCGGAAGAGGCGTAGTAGCGTGCGCAGGCAAAGGCGTGGAAAATAAAGCAGAAGCGGTGGATCGAGCCCTGCGCCCCGAGAGTGTGAGTACTAGTACACTGGCTGGACAAGGGCAATATTTCAGACGATATTGCGTCTTACAAATTATATCCGTAGCCTCCGTTTCCACGACGGGTCCGAGCCTTTTGGTGTAGTTCCCATCGATGACCCAGCCACGGTCGGACTGATCCATAGCAGCGCGGACCTTTGCTATGAACTCTTCTCGTGGTGTTTTATCCCAGCCTGGCAGCCAGAACAACGCATCTAAAGAGATGTACGGCACTCCGAGCATCTTGGCAAGCTCTGCTCCAAGCGTGGACTGGATCTACTGTCAAATCTGTCGTGCCAGCGACTTTCCAGGAACAAACCTTTCCAGATCCTACAGACCACCGTTAGATACTCATCAAACAAGGCTATACAAAGACGCCAGGGATCCGAGTCGCACCGCTGTTTCCCGCAACATTTATTTTGTACCTGCCCTCCCCATCTCCGAGCAAAGGCGACAAGAGAGATCTGGAGTCCATGACAGTCTCTGGCAAGCTAAGGGTGTTACAGCGTTCATAAGAGTCGGGAACTTTATACTAGTGTTTACTATGACTCGTATCTTCCGGTGCCGGAACCGAACATGGGGATCTTTGACGTTCTGTATGGGTCGTTGATTCATGAACGTCGGACTCGAGTCAAAGAATGGTGAACACAAGTTGACGGCGTTCTTCCGAGTCACCCAAGAGCATCAGGTACTATATATGACTCGCTGCCACACCGATCGGCACACCAGTGGTAAACTAGCGTCTCCACGGTCAAGATGCTGATAAAACACAAACAACAGAGATATTCAACGTTCAACGCCCAAATTTGTTCCAACATCTCAGCATTCAATCGCTTTTTTTACCTTATGTACTTTCTGCAGTGGGATACTGCTAAGGACTCGAGGCTGCTGAAGCGGGCGAGTGTTTGTGAAAATCGGCGCCACGGTCACGTGGTCTCATTTGTGGCGCGCGTTCATTCTAGGCGACGACCTCGATCTCTTTCTTTCAGACCACGACATCTACCTTTCATAAATGCCTGCTTTCCAGAGTCCGTTTGGTGCGGCGGGAAAGCGAAAGCATGCTTATGATGAATCCAATCTACCCCCGAACAAACGGACAGCCATATCCTATGGCGAAAATGGAGAAGGCGCCAGCAAAGGTCCTGCCGATAGTTACTGGATAGTTCAATGGTGCATGCAATTTCATGTTGATATATGTTCTGGTGAAATTGAAGATTGGTTTAGGCGAAACCCGCAGTATAAGAAGCATAAAACATGGGATGGTGATGCTGTCCTGGTCGTACGTGGGGAGTGGTGTGAATTACAAGATGTTGAGAATGGGCACAGGTGCGTGCACAGTAATTGAAACATTAGGACGCGTCAACTGAGGTCATATTACTAGGTTAGGTTCAGGTAGGCCTGGACAAATAGAGAGCGCGACTAAAATCGCGGTCGGAGCGACGTTCGTTGTCGGGGGCAAAGAATGCGAGGTGGACTGCTCGTTGGCCCCTGCAGAATACTTGTCCGGAAGATGCTTTTCGAGCGGATTATCGGTCACAGTATCTGATCATACTCCAGTCATTCGCAACTCATCCACTGCGGCCAAACAATTCGTGCCTCTTCGTCCGAAGAACAGCATCGGTGGCTTCAAACCTCCTTCATTCGTGGTCGGCTCATCGAGATCAAACACCGCGGGTGCAGGTGCTGACACCCAGTCGCGTCTGCCAATAAACGAGAAATCTTCCAGCAAGGATTCGTTTTGGACGGTCAACTGGTATGCGGCAATCGTCATATGTGTCGTTCTTCAGACTAAACGTTTTCGCAGGCGAAAGCCTCAACATAAGAAACATAAAACCTGGGATGGCGACGGGTTCTTGATGCACAGAAGCGACACCCTCACTCTGATCTCCGAGAAAGGTTTGATGTGAGTGGTCCGCATAGCATATATGGTGTTCTTTTACTCACCTTTGTGGATCAGCATGGGTTCCAGGAAATGGGATGGTCTGCCGCTGTATGCAGGCTATACTGCCTTGATCAATGGCAAGGAAATCGAAGTGGACAGCCAGATTTCCCAGAAACATATGCCTGCTATAGCTGGAAAGTCTTTGGAGTACGAGAACGATATAGAGTTCGGCAGCCCGCCATCGTCACAAGCAGGAACCTCCTCTCCCTTTGGAGCACGCAGTTCTAGTATAGGAATATCAGCCGCTCAACGATCGCCTGTGACGAATGCACCAAGCGCGAGCAAACCATACGTAGCGCCGTCATCGTTCTACGGACACCAACCTGCCAAGCCGAAGCCCACAGGTCCACTGTAAGGCTCTCGATCCGGTAGCTTACCTTGCGCTTACCCATTTGGTAGACATGACCCAGATGCCGAAGGAGCAATTGTGATGTTTACTCCGGATGAGGAATATCATAAGAAGCACAATAAGCAGTATGAGCTCAAGCCGTCAGCTTTGCTGCGTCTGCTGATCTTTCATCACACAGGAACAAGGCAATCATTCCAGTCGTCATCGATCCCATTTTGAGTAGACGGTTGCGACCACACCAAGTAGAAGGTATATCCGCGTCACATATATGAGCTCTCTCATTGACACGACTTGCAGGTGTAAAGTTTATGTACGAGTGTGTTATGGGCATGAGAGGGCATGACGGAAGGGGCTGCATTCTGGCGGATGAAATGTAAGAAAATTAGGTCGTCCATATATCTCTGCTGACTTACGTTCTTCAAGGGGGATGGGAAAGACTCTGCAGGTAGATTGCTTGTGTTCTTCTCTTTTTTTTCTCCCTATAAACAGCATCATGTTAACTCAATCATGCTAGACCATCACGTTGATATGGACGCTTCTCAGTAAGCAAAGTGTCGTTGGCTATATCACTGCTTTCACATTGACGGTCGATATTCCACAGAGCAGCATCAATATGCCAATAGTGGTCCCATCGTTGCCAAAGTCATGATCGTTTGCCCTCTTACTTTACTGAACGTGAGTGGTTTCATGCGAAAGCGGAGTGTCTCATCGCTAAGTATCTCGGCGCTCTACAGAACTGGAAGAACGAATTCTTCAAATGGTACAATCGGGTCTCTACTAGCACCCATGACGGGCCCTGATATGTCTTGCAGGCTAGGTCGGGATCGAGTAGGCGTCATGGTGGGCGACAAGGACAAGCAAACCATTCTGCAATTCGTAAATTCGTGAGCACAATTGACCGTTGTTCAACCTTGGATCTTAAGTGTAGCGTAATTGCGTTTCAGACGGATACACCACGTCCTGATCATAGGCTATGAGCGTTTGAGGACCGTTATGTGAGTGTCTCGGCCGAATCAGCCTTTCCATACTAACAATCTGTCAGTGCTGATCTGCAATACTGCATGTAAGCATCCCTCAAACTGCCGTCTTATATTAGCTTACGGAAATCAGCCCACCGATCGGCCTCATAATATGCGACGAAGGTAGCTACTTCGCGTCCTAAACGATCTGTGCTGCTCATTAGCGATATACCGTAGGTCATAGGTTAAAGTCTGCCAACAATAAAACTTCGCAGATGTTCGAGGTGTTGAAGACACCAAGAAGAATCATCCTCTCTGGGACACCGATTCAAAATGATCTGAGCGAGTTTCACGCCATGGTACGGTGATCTTTGTCGTTTTTACCTGTTGCGCGGAAATTGACCTCCCTGATTGCGTCAGGTGGATTTTTGCAATCCTGGATTGCTTAGTGAGCATATGTCAATTTACCGAGTGAAATATATGTCAACCATTGTGATATAGATGACTACAATGATTTCAAGAAACTGTACGAAATGCCTATACTGAAGAGTCGCGCCCCAGGATGTTCTGCGAAGGAAAAGGAACTTGGAGAAGCCCGCTTGCAACAAGTATGTCCCATTACCTGTTAGGATCGGAATATTTCTTAACTATGGATCAGCTTTTAGAGACCGCGAAGACGTTTGTGTTGCGTCGAGATGCCTCCATTTTGAAGAATTATCTCCCACCGAAACGTAAGTCCCTGTCATACCTCATTGATGCGAGTCACCCACAAGTAGACTCTCAGACGAATATGTTGTGTTCATCACGCCTACGCAACTTCAACGAGACATCTTCCACAAGATTCTAACGGAGGATAAGCTGGACAATCTTGTTCGGAACTCCACGGCAGAGTCTCTCGCCTTGATTGGTATGCTCACGAAGATAAGCAATAGTCCGATTCTGTTGAAGGCTACTGCGGATAAAGCAAAGCAGAAAGGAGAGCAGGGTAACATCATCAAGAGGAATGTTGTAGAGGAGGCACTCACTCTCCTACCTGAACGAGCTCAAGTTGAGGACGTGTCGCTGAGCGGTGAGTGCCTAATTATTGTAGCGAGATCAGCAATGGCTGATGATCTTACAGGAAAGCTCACCGCTTTGGCCAAACTTATGCGCTACTTGCAAAAGGTAAGCACCCTCGCCCCAGAGTCACGGGAGTCGCTTTTTACTGATGCGGGAGCAGGATACGGACGAGAAACTAGTTGTCGTATCCCATTATACTTCAGCCTTGAATATTATCGAGGCTTATTGCAAGAAGAAAAATTACACTTACCATCGTCTTGATGGGTAAGCCCTATGACTCCACCACTTTGAAGTCTAGCGGTTAATCTATCGAATAGGTCCACACAAGCGGCAAAGAGACAGGAGTATGTCAACGAGTTCAACAAGAGCTCACAGAAACAGCGATGTAAGTTTCTTGACGGTCATGTCGGATGATTGATTGATCGACATTCGCAGTCATATTCCTCCTGAGCTCCAAAGCAGGAGGTGTTGGGCTTAATCTCATTGGTGCTTCACGGCTATGCTTGATAGATTCTGACTGGAACCCTAGGTGATTTTATGTCTATTTCCGACGGAATGCCAATTCTTACATATCGCGTATAGTCATGATTTACAGTCCATGGCTCGGATACACCGGTATGTCTGCCTACCGGCCTCCCGCTCAATCTGACATATTTTATTATTGATTAGCGATGGACAAAAGCGCCCTGTATTCATCTATCGTTTTCTGACCGCGGGATCTATTGATGGTAAGTGACGTTTGTCTACAGGGATCGACATGCACTCATTCTAGCCTTAGAGAAGATCTATCAACGTCAAGTTACAAAACTTGGTCTCAGTAACTGTGAGTGTCGTGCCTTTCATACTAGAGAGCAGATTATCATATAACTTGGTATACAGCATTGTTAGGAAACGTGAGCCGCCTTAGCCCTTCACTTTGATCTTATTCTCACTGCTTAGGTAGGGTGGATCCGAGTCGAAATCCGATTCATTTACGCGCAAGGATGTGAGTTAGCGATGCACCATTCTGTTTACCATATTGACACCTTCTGTGAAGCTTCAAGATATCTTCACCATTCATCCTGATACCGCATGCCACACGCACGATCTTCTGGAATGTCCCTGCGATAATTCCGAGGAAATGAGAGCAATAAAGGATTTCGATGCCGACGATGAGCCCGCAGAGGAATCGGACGAGGAGAATGAAAGAGGATTCATGCACGCATCTCAGGTTAAAGCCGAGCACATAGAGAAGCAAGACAAAGAGGTCAGTCATCTTCGTGAAATCTCTCAAACGGAAATTTACTGGGTTTGAACAGTACCTCAAGCAGAAGAAACTCCAGCTTGCAGCTTTGGGCCAGTGGACCCACATCAATTGTCTCAGACGCTCTGCGCGGAACAACATACAAGACGAACTTCTGCAGAAGCTCGTATACGTCCCAGATTCTGACGACAAGCAAAAAGACGACACTGCTCGAAAGTCTCGTCTTGACTCTCTGCTAGTTGCTGTTGATCTCGAGAACGTTTTACAAGCCACCGCCCCTCCACTCTCCGTAGATGCTCTCCCAGGAGGCTCTGTGTCGTTCCTCTTCGAAAGGACTTCGAAGACGCCGCTGGAAGACGTTGTGGAATAGTTTCCGATCCGTCTGCTCACGTGCATCAGAATACACGATTTGCTACTGCTTCAAACATGGGCATGGGTATTATATTCGCCATCTAACGACCCACTTCAAGCATTCGTTACGTTTGTAGAGATAGATAGAAGCGTTGTATGGTATCCGGGGTCCAACATCTTATTGGGCGTCTACGCCACAAGTCCGAGGAAGCGTCTGAACGTTTGAACGTCTGTCGTTCAACATTATACTGCTGAGATACTGAGTTTCACACTCACACTACATAAGACACAACCCCTTGATGTTGGCATATAAGTAGGTTATTATCCTAATCAATAAGCTCATAACATCACTCATCTTTTTTTCTCTCTTTTTTGTTTCGTTTTTTGCTATGCTCAGACCAGCGCACGGTATCCTTCACCGACTCGAACGGCCGCACGATCAGAGAAGCATACTCAAGAACCCGGACTTCAAGCATCCTGATGTCGATGTTGTTAACACAGACTTCTAAAGGGCAATCGTCCGATAGGCGATGAACTGTGATAATGCTGAAGACAAAGTCCAGGAGCATGTTACTGCAAAGAGTACTCTCAATCATCAATCATTGCCTTCCTGTGCAAATTGTATGACACAGCACCATGTCACGTTTAGTTTTTGATTTTTTTCTCTTTTTTTCTTCAGTCCGCAGATGTCGTGTACTGGCCACATTTCTCGAACCTACGATGAGTCGGAAAGGGATTGGACCGCGGGCAGTGGTATGTTGGTGGCGCGTTGTCCCCCGCGGACGGATCCTTCCCAATAGTAACGAGCGGCGAGATGCGCAACAACAAACCGAACCGGACCTAACCTTTTTTTTTTTTTTTTTT
>JAAIFI010000028.1:0-158921 GCA_011032875.1 Phlebia tremellosa
TTTTCGATTTCTGTCTACTCTGCCTCTGGGAGACTAGCTCCTTGTCCTTCTCAAGCATCCTCCTCGCTCTTTTTCGAACCGTCTGGAAAGCAAGAATCTAGCTGCCAAACGGAAATATGCATCATGAGAACGCTTTCGGGTCGGGTAGATCAAGTTCAGTTGATCCGTCCGATTTAAGGTTTGGGTTTGCAAGCTCAGCATCCCGCTTGAAAGTCTTTCTGGCAGGGGATGTTCACTGCCCAAATATCTTGACATAATTACAAGCACGGTGTGCCACAAGACATATCCATATCTGCCTCTGCTAGATCATTATCCTTGGCAGATTAGCGACGTCTGCTATCTGGCGTCCTGAATCAAGATATAGGAACATCTTGAACAGTCTTCTCTTGTTCCTTAGAGTTACGGAAAATGACGAACACTAGCTACCCTATCCACAATCAGAGCCTGGAACGCACTTAGAAGCTGCCTGACGGTCATGACTCTTTCTTTCATTAAGAGAAAGGTGCCTCAAGCGCTAGAATGAGTCGCATGCCACGAACGAACCATCTATGTCATCATGTCAAAGTGAGTGCGGGCTTGGAATATCTGTTGGAATTATATATTCTGATTGTGCTTTTTTCAAGG
The DNA here is from genome assembly GCA_011032875.1 of Phlebia tremellosa. Lineage (NCBI taxonomy): Eukaryota > Fungi > Basidiomycota > Agaricomycetes > Polyporales > Meruliaceae > Phlebia > Phlebia tremellosa. The sequence goes on from JAAIFI010000028.1 coordinate 625, forward strand.
AATGGTAGCGGCAGTCCTTGCTTGTCCGAGTCGGCTACCTGACTACTGGTTTAATCAGCACGTATCACAACCGGTCTGGTCACTCGGACGCACTAGGCCGCAGTCGAAAGGTCACTGTGGGCATATCGTATCTTCCCGTAGTACGAGTCAGTCAACTGCTGTATTCTCCTTCACAGTATATCAGGTTTCATCCTTGTAGATGGAAACTTTCATACCAGGATCAAGCAACATACGTATTCTCATCGTCACCGATGTATGCCATATCTTCCACTCGCCCCTAGGATGTTGAAGATTGCTTGGTTGAAGTGGATACATTCGTCAAAAGTTAGATCACGGGATAACAAAGCCGTGTCCAGGGTGATACGTTACTGGGACTGTGATGAACCTCCTCTGGCGACGGTCTCAGAACTCCTTGCAGAACTGCGCGATGGATATCATGTTTGCTGTTCGGTTCTCCACTGGTAGCCTCCGCGCTCCAAGCAGTTTCGGTCGTAACTTCGTCTCCAATTACTCCAAATTGAACGGACGTGTTCGGACCCCATAGAGCCCCATAGACCTACCTTTCACTTCTATACGTACACATGTTCTTCAAGTAACACCCAGGTGCCACCCAGGCTTCCATTCATCGATAGAAAATATATGCCAAAATACCCGGCTGCAGGGCGCGCGCCGCCCAGGCCGTGAAGCACGGCTTCACGTTCGACATACCGTGGGACACGGCCTCGATGTGCCCGTCATTGCGACATCTTGTCCCGCAAACCAGCTGCAGCACAGCTCGCGGTCCAGGACCGTGAGAATGGCTGTTGAACGAGGTGATTTCCTGATACGGGCCTTGCGTCGGACTGCCGATATGCACGGTCAACACCGGCGGCGCTTCGCCAGCTGCTGTGCGCGGACCTGCGAAGTGAAGGAGTACCAGCGGGGTTCATGACTAAGGACCCTTCGGTGACTATCTTCGAATGAGAACGAGGCACGTCAAGTTTGAGCGCATCAGTGGGCGTACCATGCGAGACATGGGTTGCGGCAATTGATCGTATCAGCTCACTGAGGTGCAGCACTTGAGGGGCGGATTTACCCAATGGATTTAAACTGTAGAGCGTGCCAAAATGCTAGTTAAAGATAGTTGACGTACGAAGAAAGGCCGATGCCCCGAGTGTGAGACCTACAAGGGGCGGCACCACCGCGGCAACGTGACAGGATGTGCGACCAGAGTCGATTCTAAGGTGATTTCGCGGATGAGGGGGGCGTGTTCGGGTCGCATCCCGGAGTGGCCTCCTTGTATTTGCAAGAGGGAAGCGAGAATGGGAGCTGGTGTGCTTCGGATTTAGCCCTTGCGATCGAAAGGCAGCACTGCATCCATGCAATCCTTCTCCCGCAGGTCCACGAAGACTTCTCCACCAGCAATACGGCGGATACCCCTCGGAATGCGTGGAAAGTATTGAGCAGTTAAGCATCGACACCGGTTACTTGCCCGAGATCGAAGAGAGTGAGCTTATCACTATCCCGCTCTTCGTCCACCTTTGAATGCCGTCGGTGACCCATCCGTAAGTCACCGGTACGAGATACGCTTTGTGAATGCGGGATTCAGGTGCGATGCTAGACGTCCCTGAGCATTAAGCGTGGCCCATCTTGAGAAGCCTTACTAAACTTGAATGACGCGACCTCCGAGGCATCGATTAACGGCACCGTGGGGGATATAGGGCCATAGATGACTGGTGCATGCTACCCATGTAATTGTTTAGCTGGAGGCTACAAAACATCGATATGAGGAGCCGGCTTACGTTCACCAATGGGGATGCGCTGCGGAACATTGGAGCAAGGACCCGAATAACCACCGGTAGTTAAAGCGTAAGAATATGCGTCGAGTATGCATGAGTCCGACACGGAGAACTTACAATACTACAAACCCCGCAAAGCAGGCATGACCCTGCGGAAAGGCTTCGTATGTGGCGACCCTGCTAGATTACGCCACAACGTGCAGGGTTGCTCGGACCGGGAGAAGAGGTAGCAATGCACTAACGCGTGAAATGTATGCGCGACCTCACGTGCACCGTCGGTCGAATGCGGAGGGTGACTGTAGGGGGCACGAGTATAGTTCACCGGAGTCACAGTTCTGCGCGTGTGAGCGGAATAGGGACGGTCCCTGTACACATCAGAATACCATGAGCTATAGTTGGTTCAATCCGTTGTGAGGAAGACTACTGCTGACCTTGTCGTTGTGGGTCCGAGAATAGATCAAGATCGACAAGCTGTGCAGCTCATGCGGTATAGATCCTAGAATAAATGAGCAACAGAACCTGTATTGCGAGCAAATCTTTGCAGAAACTGCACTGCAATATACGTGGCTGCGTTGCATACGCATGGCTGGTCAGCAAAATAAATCGAGACAAGATATATCAGGACGTACCTGGCCTACGCTTTACACAACCACAGCATGACAGTACGCCACTTTGAAGATGGATGATTATCCCGTCGACTGCGTCAGCGACCCGGCACTATTTGAAGTCTCCATCTTCCGAGGCATGACGGACAATGCAGATGGTCTAGTGCTCCCGATTGCCACAGGATGGACGCAACTTTAGACACAAATTGACAGAAAAATCGTCAACTGAGTCTAGGGGAGGGGCGGGTGGTTGAGGCGTAAAAATCGGCATGACACGCTGCTCACGGGTAAAATACGACAGCGCAGACACTAGTACATCTTCCTAGAGCTTTAAGAGATAACCAGGGGAAACCTGATTGACATCTCAATTTCCGGAAGTCGTACTCGCCTCTTGTAAAGTTACACGAAATGAAAAGCAGAGGTCGTCGGCTGCGGGAGATGTTGCCTAGAGCTAGGCTGATCGTAAGACGGCTCTTTCGAGTTGGGGATCTCGAGAAGATGTTCGATAGGGACCATCTTTCAGTATCCCAACTACTAGATGGCATATCGCTGCCGAATAGAAACTTATTCAGATGCAGCGAGCTATCGATAGACAGCTCCCGGCCTCGTCCAATCTCACTATAGGGAAGCACCTCCACCTTCCCAAGCAGAGCTATCTCCCAGGACCTTAGAGGATCTGACCAAAAGAGGAAGACGTCACACAGGGATATTCGAGAAAAGGATTGCGGCTGGATGAACTTACTATATCCTCCGACCCCGGACGAAGTCTACGTGTCGCATGACGAGACACACCTCCGATCGCGGAGGAATCGAATGAACCTTTTATCGCTAACGCGAAGTGGTGAAATAGGAGACCTCTCAAGGACCTCTCGCGTAGACCTGGCGCCTGCGGAAACGGATAGGCTGGCACTTAACTCAATTGTGCCTGCTCCCTGGCTACTACCGACGTGTTACGAAGCTTCCATAGCGATATGTTCTTTTCGAGACCCGAAGTCGTAGGCAGGATGCGGTCGGCCACATACATATTCGCCGCGTTAGAAAGATAGCTCGTCATTTCCGCTTGCCATGTCTGGATGTCGCCTTACGTCCAGTTATATTATGTAGCTTCTATGACAGTGGGATAGAATGTCGATGTGACGCTTCGCAGCAGATTGAAATTAGCACTCACTCGCGACATTAGTGTACGCTTGTAGACACGACCGGACGATGTTGCTGGTACCACTGTTCAGCGTTCCGGTCTCTCGCATCCCTCTGCATTGCGAGATATGGCCTACGAGACCGCAAACAGATTTCCGAACAGTCACAATCCATGACTGAGACAAGTATGCAGGGAGGGTGTGCAATCCAACCTATCCGATGGGCTGCGCAGTTAAAGTGAGACGCGAGCGCAGGTGCGTGAACTGTTTCCACCTCGGCCAGAATTCTGCTCGGTCCTATCAGAGACAAAAGTAGCAACCCGCTAGGACAGTACTGTTGTCGATGGGAGTTTTAGTCATGAACCGGATAGCTTAGATGGAGTCGACTCGCCTGGACTGTGCTGTCTCGTTCGCTCGGGGACGCGAAAGCCCCCACGGACGCGTTCCCTGGGCCAATAGCACACATTCCCGTGCCTTGCAGAAGATTGCAACTCGCAATATTGAAAGGTGCGGTGCGGTTGCGGCGCCAAAGGCTCGCAGGGCGGTGTCCGGAATCGGATGTCAAGTGCGGATCAGAAACGCGGTCTGCACTTGTTACGACGTCGGTCGAGCGGAAGGTTGGGGATGCCTGCGGTCGAGGATGGCGAACGAGCGAGACATAGGTTTCGGTGGTCAGAAAAAGCCCGTGTCCGTATCTACGTTCAGCTAGTTGAGCCTCAAGCGAGGCAGCCCGTCAGCACGGTTTGTCAAGACCTCTGGATCAAAGAGCCATTCCACTCACGAGGCAACTAAGAGGAACGCTCCGATGTGGTCGGAGGCAACACCAAATAATGAGAGGCATGAGAGTGTGCAATATCACAGGAATCAGAAGTGTGTGTCACAGGTGCGATATCCAACTCAATTTATGGCAACTAGCGGGACAGTGAGCTTGCAGTGCAGATAAATCGCCAGTCGGGCATGCTAGCAGTGTTCACGTATACACTGAGCCTGCACTTGCGGCTTTCCGAGGGACTTGCAGTTCTGTGTAGAATATTCCGATGAGAGTACGATCCTGGAAGTGCGGAACCGCGGTAAGCTAGGCGAGTTTCCTATGCGAGATCTGGGAGATCTGCCACGCCGTCCTCTGCGGCGGGCCACTACTTTAGCGCGTTTGCGAAATCTGTTCTTAAGTCACACCGTCTACTTTCCATGTCATCCTCGCGGGTACTAACACCTCTCTTGCCCTCCCATCTGCTTCTTGATCCTTTCTCTGCAGAATTGTGGCAGAATACCCCCATCTCAACACCGGCTTCTCCGGATCCTTCCAAAACCGTTCACAGGATTTCTCTATTCAACGTTCGCAGCCGATCCTAGAAGTTCTAGTGCAGTTTATATACCACTCGCAACTTCTATCCTGCCGATACGCAAAGCCACGACACTTTCACGACCCTTTTGCTCCTCCCAGTCATGCCCGACCAACAATACCCCTCAGAGACGAGTCCCCTACTCCGTTCTCCAACAGCTTCACTCCGTTCTTACGATGGCGAGGACGAGACACTACCCTCATCCCCAGTGGACTACGCACCTCTGAACAAGGTCTCCAGGTCCGACCTTATCTGGGTACTCGCCGGGCTTTGGAGTGCCGTATTCTTGGGTGCCCTGGATGGTGAGCAGTACCAATCACCCTGATGAGATATCGGACCTTGACGCCTATCTATCCAGGAACAATCGTCGCCACACTTCTGTCGCCGATTGGGAGCTACTTTAACGAGTCCAACCGCTCGTCCTACATCGGAACTTCGTACTTACTCTCCGTATGTTGTTTCACTCCGCTTTATGGTATGTCGCCTCAGCATACCTTCCAAACTATCTCCATAGCTGAGATTCCCGTGTAGGACGGCTGTCTGACATACTCGGAAGGAAAGGTGCCATGTTATTGGCGCTATCTCTCTTCGGTAAGTTGTGATATCACGCCGCTTCGCGTTCGACCGGCTAACTTCTTCGGCCGTACTAGGTGTAGGCACATTACTATGTGGTCTAGCTCCCTCCATGGACGCGCTCATCGCAGCGCGCGCGATTGCTGGCATGGGTGGCGGAGGGTGAGTAAATTTATCTGCGTTCAACGTAATATTCATAATCTCACATCATTGTCGGTTCAGCGTTATGACAGGTAAGCTCAGGGCGTGTACCTGCAACATATGACGTCACCGATGTTGAACGGTCGTTTTGCAGTGTCGAGTGTGGCAGTAACGGACCTGATACCTCTGTAAGTGTCTTCTTCCTGGCCCCACTGTTACTCGGAACTAAAATGTGATGCTAGACGACAGCGAGGTTTATATCAGGGAATGACGAATATGTAAATAGCTGTACAGCAGTTCTACACCCGACCAGCGACTGACTCCATCTTCCAGCTTATTTGGACTCGGTGCCGGTCTCGGAGGTCCCTTAGGAGGGTGGATGAACGACACTTTCGGATGGTGCGGTTTTTGAACATCAATGTCTCGTAATGGCAAACTCACTTCCAAACACAGGCGGTCCGCATTTCTTCTCCAGGTCAGTTTTCACTCTTCCGATTTCGTCCCGTGAACGGCCCAACTTACGCGATAATTTATCATCCCGCGTGTGTTGCTGATAGATGCCCATCCTCCTGTTCTCGTTCGTCCTTGTCACCCTGAAAGTGAACATCCAGCTACCCGCTGAGATCGAAAGCCAACCGGTCCGCGCCAAACTGCGTCGGATCGATGGCTTTGGCTCGCTAACGCTGGTTGGTACGGTCGGCTGTCTGTTGCTTGGCATAAGCTTGAAGTCGACAGAAGAGATGACCTGGTCTCACCCCGTGGTCAGCGGCCTGCTGCTCGCGAGCGCTGCGTTTTGTGCGTTGTTCGTGATGGTAGAGTCGTATTGGGCGCCGTATCCAGTGATGCCGATGCGCCTCATAGCGCAGCGGACACCTCTCGCGGTTTCTCTGTCGAATTTCTTCGGCAGCGTTGCTGCTTTCTCCATGGTACGACGACTCTCCATTCTCCGGTATTGTCGGATGCTGATTTTCTCTCCGTGGGTGTAGTTGTACAACGTTCCATTGGTACGTGTCTCTGAAACACGGTAGTGTTCACCCGTGCTAAGTCCCATGTGCAGTACTTTTCTGCGGTCAGACTCAATTCATCTACGGACGCTGGTATGTCAAACCTTCGGCTATCCTTCTATCTGTGTTGCTGACCGTCATACCCGTAGGTCTGCATTTGCTACCGCATTCAGTACGTTTATGAGAACTGGAACTGTCCGGTAAGGGTTCTAACACGAGTGATTAGGTGGCGATATCTACAGGGAGCGTCTTCGCCGGATGGTGAGTTGTGATAGTGATAACCATGCTGTTAGATCGATGCTGAGCATAGTGGGATAGGGTTATGCGGAAAACGGGTAAACTATATGGCCTGACACTCGTGTCTGCCCTGTTAACGGTAGCTGCCGCCATCCTCGTCGTATTTTGGAACGACAATAGCTCCTCTTTCCATCTATGGTTTGACATTGTGCCCCAAGGACTGGGCATGGCTAGTGTTATCACGACAACTCTTATCGTGAGTGCAAATACAAATACATGTCTTCTATGTCTATTGACCTTCTCACCTGTAGGCCATGATTGCCAATGTCGCCAAGGAAGATCTCGCGGTTGCCACAGGCAGTGAGCAGTCGTATACTACCTGGACGCCGACCCCTACTCACTTCGCCTGCAGTAACTTATTTATTCAGAACCACGGGCCAAGTCCTCGGCGTCAGTCTGAGCGGCGCTTTACTGCAGGCCGTGCTCACATCGAAGCTACGAGAGCGTATAACAGGACCCGACGCGTATCAGGTATGTGTCCAAGTGCACGAGTATGTATGTACCCAGTGGCTCACGCTTCTGTGATCGCGCATCAGATCATCGAGAGCATTCGGTTAGTCCTGAGTTTACGACCCCGTTTATGATATCGCGTCTTATCACATTGTGTTCTTCTAGCCATTCGACCAGCGTGATACCCGACTTGAACCCATCGGATCGACAGGCAGCTGTCCAGTCCTATGCTGATGCCCTCCGCATCGTGTTTATCTGTCAAGCCGCCGCCAACTTCCTCTGCTTCCTGTGCTGCTTGCCCATACAGGAGAATACCCTCCCGTGAGTGCTAACATCTTCGTCTGTGTGTACACAACTGACAGTTTCTGTGATGCTTCTTAGAGGCACTCACGAAGAACAAGAGGCCCAATACCGAAAACGCCAGAACTCTGGCTCCTCTGACCTTACGAGCTGAGTTGTAGAACACCATATATCCGAGCATATTTAGGACGCGTGCGATACCACCAGGACTAACTAACAAGAAGAATTAGAATGTATTCTTAGCAATGTAACAATACCGTCTGCTTTACACATTACTAGCATAGCCTTAGTTTATACGCAATACATTTCAAAAGTATAAAGCTTTTACAACAACGCATTCCTCCTTTCCGACGACCGGATGCACTGGAGTCTACAATGGTGTCGCAGATGGGTCTCTGTGTAGTTTGCGTCGCAGGCCTTGTGCATGCATGGGGATACTCCAGGAGAAAGAAAAACAGGGATATCATTATGGATGTTCCGCAAAAGCAGAAATGTCAAAGCGATGGGGTAACATGAGGGGTCACGACGACGCTATCGGCGGCCTCTTCTCCTCGATCCACCTCCTCGGTCTCTTCTCCACGACCGCCCTCCGCTTCTCATTATACATTCCCGCCTCTTGCCCCTCTCCGACTACACTGATATCTCCCTCGGCAAAGCGCCGGGTGCTGCTCCGCGCGGGACAGGGCAGGACGTCGGACGCCGCGACGGTGAGCACGGACGCGAAGGCGGTGAGGCCGAAGAGGTAGGAGAGGAACGTGCGGCGCTGGCGAGAGGTCACTTGGATTGCTCGCGATGCCATTCTGTGATATCGATCAGCACAACACATTCAATAACAGGTGAGCTTTCACATGTTCGTGGCTAAGACGAAGCTCGCGCGACGCACCGATGTTCAACTGCCCATAACCTTCTGTAGCAACGTTCTCAGTGGGTGGTGTGCGACGGCGTCGCGCGGACGTCGATGACGGGGGTTAAGGAGGGACAAGACCAATAGCGTCCGTCCAGTTCCAGTGCGTCCATGACAAGCGCCTCTTTCCCTCCGTTCCACCCGACTCGAGCGCCCGCGCTAGAGTCTCCAAACAGCTCTAAACCTATACTCATTCTTGACCACGACCCACGACCATCGCCCACGATGCCCAACATCCGCGTGCTGCGCGACATGAAGGCGCGCCACGGCGTGAATGCCAACGAGATCGTGCGCCGCGCGTACCTCTACGTCGCGCGCAACCAGACGCTCCCGCCGCAGGTCCGCTACCAAGCACAACTGCAATTGAACACCTTCAGCAAGTACACTCGGCCCACGACGGTGAAGAACCGGTGTTCGGAGTCGGGGAAAGGAAGGGGGGTCATTGGAGAGTTCGCGTTGTGCAGGGTGAGTCTTGGGCTTGTGGTGCTTGTACTGAGTGAGGGGTTGGTGTTAATGCATAATGGCGTTGGATGTAGTATCAGTTCCGTATGAAAGCTCTGAGCGGCGAGATCCCGGGAGTACACAAGGCGTCCTGGTGAAGGCAGGGCACACATGTACGTCACACACAACCTCTCCGTATGGTCTCGTGTATTCACGCTTCTCTACAGCATCGTTTATACTTTACAATACAGGGTGGTCATCATTTCATTGTAAAAACCCGAGGATTATCATTATGTACTGGAATCATATAACAATGATACAGTAAAAGAAACAGGCAAACAACAGACAAACAACAACAGGCTCCAAGCTTTATTTCTCCATTATTCCAACATCTCAAGGGACCGTAGGCGTGCCTTCTTGCGTAACGTAATCCTGAGCGCGGAGTTCAGGCTCGCCCCTCTCTCGTCTCCACCGGTTGGCGACGTTCAGGGTTGCCTGGTCCACCAAAAACCTGAATTGATGGTTAGTACAAGAGCAGGGCAAGGTAGATAGGGAACCGTACTTGTAACGTGAAAGCCACTGCTCGCTGATCTCCCAGTTGCCGTGCGCCAACACGTCGTCTCCGTGTATGGTGATCGCCGTTCTGTAGTCGTGCAGACAATCCACGAGGTCGAAGCGCCCTACGTGAAGGAAGTGCTGTGTCAACAACCAGAACACTTGCCATGAACCTCCGTTGTGAATGGGCTTACCTCGTAAGAGGATCATACGGTCACGGAGCTCAGGATGAAGGATGCTATCGATGACACTCTCTGAAGGAAAGTTAGCGATGACACGACCATTTCCGATAGGACCGGACTTACCATGCGGTACCGTTCTGTAAGCCATTGAAAAATTGTTAGCATGTGCCATATGCGCGTGTCCGACTCAAAGTACTGACCTCTGAACGAGCGTTGGACGGAGAGAAGATGGTAAACAGTATGCGCTATTACGTTTGTAGTTATCCAGGTGATATCTGGTGTAAATAGCACTTGAGTAACTCGACACGAGCGATTAAATTGATATGATACATACTGAATAAGTTTATACGCTTCGTGTCTCTTCGGGTCCTGATCATCTTCCGCGGGACTTGGCGCCGGCTGTGGAGCCTTATTCGCCTGTGTCGTCGACGAAGAAGCAGCGCGAGGAGCAGGCATATTCACCTGGTTAGACACCATGCTCATACCCGGCAACGCGGGGTCAACATTCACGTTCATCGGGGGCATGTAGCTCGTCTGATACGGACTATGCCCCGCACCGACGTTTCCCCCGGTGTTAGCAGCGAACGCACTGTTGTTCGCAGGCGACGAGGGCGGCATGTACATCGACGAGCCGCCCGGACGGATGAGTTCGTTGAACATCGCGTTGTCGTGTGACCCGCGCTGTTGCGGGGGTGCAGGATAGAGGCCGTTGGCGGGTAAGGGCGGCACGGCGGGGTTCACGGGTACGAGCAGCGGGTAGCCGTCGTTGTGGTCGCCCTCGCCGTTCTGCTCGCCAGGGCGTGCGCGCTTGGCGCGTGAGGGCGGGGCGTCGTCGTCCATGGATCGCTTGCCAGCTTGAGAACTCGAGGACGGGCCCGGGGTGCCGCCAGTGGGCTCGTCGCGCTTGTGCCGCTGATAGCTCTCCCAGGCGGTGTCGGTCTCCGAGCGGTTGACGAAGTTGTTGAAGTCGTTGAGATCCCACCCGAGCTTGGGGAGGAGCCCGCCGGCGCCGTCTCCTATGAAGGAGCTGAGACTGCGCAAGAGTTGACGGAGAACTTGATTCTCTTGCATGAGGTCTAGTAAAGCGCACCCTCGTTAAGTCTAAGTCGATGAAGGGGGACAGATGTCGCACCTTTCATGATTTTCCTGAGCTGTGTGAGGGCCTCATCCTTTCCGCCAGAGAGGATCTCAACGCTAGCCTCGAGATCGCGAATCTAGTGCAAGCGTAAGGATACGTCGCAAGAGTGCAAGGAGGGACGCACCCGCTGTTGTTTCCTCAGTCGAAACTCTCTTTGAGCGATACGATTTTGATCACGTCTTGCTGCTTGCGAGCTACAATCAACGCGGGCGTAAGCATGATCACGACCGCGTACGAAGATAAGTTTACGGACTTTGGATTTTTCTTTCTCCCTGGCTTGCCCGCGTTCGCGGAACCAGGGTCTCCGTTGAGGTCAGCAGACGACTCGAGGTCAGACTAGGTTGGTGAAGAGGGAGGACAGCAGGGTCAGCGAGGGTGCACAAAGGGGTACGTAAAACGGCTGACTACCTCGAGTTCAGCAGACAAGCTGCGATCCCTGGGCATTGTGCAACTAGATATTTGTCACAGAGATGGGGGTGTGAGCAGAGTTTAGTCAATCAGGAGAACAACACGCGAGCGTAGGAGACGAAGAGAGGACTGGCTGCAGAGGATTGGCTTGAGAGCACTTGGACTGGTTTGCTGCCGTCTGCCTGCGAGGGTCTGAGTAATCCGGATGCCGTCCGTGAGCAGAGCCTGCGGTTCGTATCCCGGCAATCCCGGCAATAATATCAATAAAAGTCACGTGTTATCCTCCCTAACTCCCATGAATGGCTAGCCCTCCGCTAGCCTACTCCGGCCGTTGATCCGACGCCCCTTCTGCTTTCGGGCATAGTGTTCGCCAGCGGCCACTCTCACAGTTCTGCTTTCTGTCCTTGGTAGAATCCTCGAGTCTATCAGCTGCTAGCCGTCTGATAAATTTTGCTGTAGAGAAATCGGGAAGCACCATTCGCGACGGCTGAAAGCTTGGTGTCGACTGCAGAAATATCTAGGCTACTCACGATTGTAGTATCTCGTACATTCATGAATTTGTCTCGCTCGCGAACGAGCACTCCTGGGTAGATCTATACGACCAGCTCAGTATTCAATATTCAAGCCTATCCAAGCGGCAGCAGGGGCGTCCGATGATCGAGACTCTCCAGGAACTCCCGGACAGTTGGGCGCTACGTCGTGATTCCCAGGACCTCGAAGACGGAGAAGGGGAGATGCTCCAATCGTGGCTAGCAAGCTCTTATATATATGTATAGCTACAGAGCGGAGTCATCGAAGAGTCTCAAGACAGACGGGGACGGTTGACTCGAGGTTGATTCAGACCGCTTACTTTATTGGACGCTTGTAAGCTTCAGATGTGTATTGAAGTGCAACATTTGCCAATTCATACAGTACAACATGTTTATAGAATATATCAGCCATAGCAATGTTTAGGGGCGCGGCGCAAGAGACGGCACGTTGTGTACGTAGAGAATGGAAGCACCCTTGTATCGAATTTGTCGTTGGACGGTGTCGGACATCTGCACCAAGAAGACGCTAGACCAATGGAAATGTATTAAGATTGCGACACCCAGATTTGAGATGTAGCGGAGGGGTTCCCACACGCAAATATCGGCGGAGGTGTCGACGGGTGTGGACGAGATGCGGAGTAGCAAACCGAATATTGTGACCAAAGCGAACGTGACGAACCGAAGGGGGCGCACAGCTATACGAGGCCAACATTCGCAAGGTATGCGAGGTTCGTCAGGTTCAGGTGCGAGTGCAGCGGCTGTTGAGTGCGACAGACACATGGCAGGATGTGTCGTAGTTTTGCGCTGTACGGAATGCGTGTGTGTGTCGAAGAATGCCTTCAACATGTTGTTTGCGCAGGTTTGCACATAAGCCTAGCCGTTAGGAATTAATGTGCATGTGTTTTGGGGGTTGGGTGAGGTGTGTGAATAAATGGCTGCTAGGCTTGTCGCGAGTACCTCGTCGTCTCGTAGCTGTCGTCCAGTCTCACGAGAGGAGCTTGACAGAATAATTGGACACCTCGCGCGAAGATTTGCGATGGCCTGCACAGGTTAGCTAGCACTTGGTAGGAAGAAAGGGGGCAAAACGCACCGCTATAAACCGCTTCTATCGTCCAGCTTGTTGATTTAGAAGATCGCAGGAGGAAGATGAGGACAAAGGTGTACTGGCTACAGCTGCTAGATCTACCGGCGCCGAGATCCTGCCGGTGACTTGGAATTCGAAAGCGCTTGTAGAAATGACATGTCGAGAGACCGGGTAAAGCTAAGGATGAAAACACGCTGCCTCGAGGTGAACAGTCGGTTTTTGGCAATATACTTATACCACAAGCTGCCAAGTCCCCCAGCTCATGAAACTTTCATGACAAGCTGCTCTGAAACACTCACAACATCGGATGCAACCAGCAGAGCACAGACAAACCACTGCTCCACTGGCAGCCTCAAATGCACGCCTCCGATGTCGCGGTCGGTCGTATCGAGGCCTTTGTACACGTCAACTGCTCTGCCAAAGCGAGTGTTGCAATCATACAATCTGACAGATCGTTTCTTTGTCTCTCGATGTAAACGTCAATGTTCAACAACATTATGTCGAGAACCCACTGTGGTCATGGCACTGCCTCTTTGCCGCCTGGTCGTCTGTCTGACACTCCCGCGTCCGAGGAGACGACCGAACATGTCTGTCGATCCCTCGTTTCTGGCGAAGGCCCGGTGCCCGCCGGTACACATCACTCCTTTCCACATTCCCATCGCTGGCCGTGATGTGCGTGCCTCACCCAAAGGCAATTAGAGCAGCCGTGAGGCGGCGGTAGTAGCCGACGAGTTTCACAGCGAGGCTGCTGCCTGGTATGGACTAGCGTGTATATCTGAACATACGTGACGATGAGCTCTGCAAGTTCAAGTCCAGCTATGAGCCAACTGTCATCTCACAACGCCACCACGCGTGACTGCGCGACTGCGACCGCTGCACACGCTCGAGGTACACGTCCCGCAACCGCGCTGCCGCCATGTTTTCTGCTAACCTGCAGTGATCTAGCGCACCCCGTTACGCAACGAAGACGAGCAATGTACCTCTTACCGGACACACACACGTTGGCCGCCCATCAGATCCCGTCTGGCTAGCCTCACACGCCGCGCGCAACCGTTGTCCCCATGGGCCACAGGTGCACGCTCTGGCACGGCTCCTGAAGGGACATGATGATATTCCGCAATCGATAACGCCTGTCCAAGGCTGCGATAAGTGAGTTGATTTAGATTGTATCATAACACGCATCCGATTCACACGTACTTGCCTAATTCTGAATCTCCGCGTGCGCCGTCCGGACAGGCAACAGCCTCAACTAGTGTAGCTAGAGGAGAAGCTGATAAAGCAGCTGCACGGCCGCACTTTGCGGGGTTGAGCAAGCGTATATCCCGCACCCCGCGCCTCAGGGCTCTGTGCTGTAATAGGTGCCTGCATTGAGCAGAGAGAAGTGATGCAGACGATCCCCATCACTGACCACGCGGATAACGTCTGCATCTTCTCTTCTCTCAGGGAGCTACCTTCGAATTCCGACGGTTATGTCACCGGGGCAGGGACAATAGCCTGTCCCATGACGCCGCACTGGGCCTGCATCACGATTTCGCTTTCTGGAAACTTAAACGCACATGAGTGCGGGATAGGTATATATGTTGGTTCTGGCGAGGTACGGATGGCGCTAACGTGCCACTCACTCTTTTGCAGCGCGAACATCCTTACTACCATGGCCGGTGGCGACCTTGTATTCAGCTTTGTCTACCCGCCTGCAGACACCAATCCGGACGCGCGGACTGTGGACGTCTTCAAAGTCGAAGGACAGTCCGACAAGATCGAGTACTACAAGGTGCGTCGCGAGAACTTGGGCGGTGGCACGAAATGTTTAGTGATTTGTTGTAACGTGTGGTTTTGTAGTTCTTTCATCCTAATGTAGGGACAAAGATGGGTGTCACGAGCTTTCACCGGAGGAACTTGGAATGCCAACTCTGGGACAATGCCGGACACATAGACTGGTCCTCAAACACCACCGCAAAAGTGTGTTTCGGGACGGACGAGGTATTAGTTATTGCAGGTTTCATCGTAATTTCTGCCACTCACAGCTCTGAAGATGCCCATGAGGGACGTGCGCAGAGAGAAGAAGCCAGGAACGAGCAAGTGGGTCTTAAACATTGAATGATTATGGCTTTCTTCCAGCTGACAAGGCTACAACCCATCCTTCCAAGATCCCGCCGTTTCAAAGCTGGAAACGCAGAGTACAAGTGGAAGATTGCCGACAACGGCAAAGATCTTGTTGTACGTCCGTACAGTACATCATCTCTTCAACGCCTAATGATTGCCTCCAGTGTGTGAGCACACAACTTACAAGTTTCGGGCGGAACGTGGCGGAGTGGTCGCAGGATAATCTCACGTTGCGCGTGTCTGAGCGCGCCGAAGGGATCCTGGACCGCATAGTCATGACATGCGTCCTCAATCTGTGGATGAAGGGTTTGGGGCGGTGGTAATTGGCACAGCATGGAAGTGTTCGCATTGTCGCCTTGTACTATAGACTACAATAACGGCGTTAATAGGCATGTACAGGAATATAGCACATGTACGATACATACTGGTATTCAAAAGCTGATCTCGGGTATTACTGGCGGCACCTAGCGGTATGGCATCTATGCAGCTTGGAGTGGCATGTTCGCCTTAGCCGCGATAGTACTGGTGTCATCAAGCTTTAGGATCCCAGTTGGACCACGGAGTGGCACCGGTCCAGGCGCGTATATATGGGATCTGATATTACGCACTTAGTTTGACCCTCTGCTCGTATATGACCGGTCGATCCGATACCCACACCTTGCAACAGATTAATTGCACGCGTTCGGCGCCACAAACAACGCGACGGAAAGCGTCCATGCTCGCGTGCGCATTGACAACATAAGCACATAGGCACTCCATTTCCTGGTGTGGAGCGATAGAGTTTGCATGGCCGCCATGACATGGTTCTTCATTCTCACTACACAGCTGCTGCGAGAAGATGGAAAAGATCTGGTTGTACGTCCGTAAATTACATCATCTTTTCCCTACCTGATACGGTCTTCTAGTGCGTCAGCACAGAGTTTACAAGCTACAAAGCAACGTAGTGAGATGATCCCAAAGCAACCATACTCCGCGCGTGTCTGACCATGCCAAAGATATACTAGACCGCATAGGTATGACGTGCTTCCAATCTTTGCATGGAGAGCTTGGATTGTTGGTAGATATGTCGCTTGGATATGCGATAGACTATAGCATTGCGATAACGGTATTAAGCGAGAACGGAGGCATGGTATATGTACAATACATACTGACATACAATAATGGATACACGACGAAATCCGATGGTGTGACTCTCATGCAGCGTATTATTGCATGGTTGGCCTTTTGGGTTTGTCATCGAGCCTCAAATTGCACCACTGTGTGCGTGACGCCAGGATTAGAACACATAGATCCGTAGTATGCGGCAATACGCACTTCGTTTAGTCCTCTTCTTGTACATGATGCGATGCCCGCACTCTCTGCAGCGTATTGGTTCCCGAGATTTTATCTCGTTTTTGGCGCCACAATCTGCACAGCAATAAGCGTTGGCCACATTGGCATGCCAAGCTGCAACATACCAGCACAAAGGTACTCCATGTCCTGACGAGGAGGGGCCATGAAATTTGAGCCGCCTCCGTAATTAGTGCCTTGATTCGCCCCGGCGAACTGCTGTGAGCTCATGGCTGTAGAGGAAGAAGGGTTGTGTGTCCCTGTTTGGCCATGTTTCCGCGCTTTCACGTCGCAACGCGCGCGTAGCAACCTTTTGAGAGCTCTGACAACCCTCCAAGTCAGCACAACGCACGAGAATAACACTCTTGGTGACTCCAAAGTACTTTACCAATGTTCGCACCATTCTTGCGAGGCCGCTACAATTTACTGGCCTCTGGAACTCGTCCGCCGAGTCTTTTGCACAGTCGCATTACCCTTTATTTGGCACCACATCAACCACGTCGTCCAGCTGCAAAAAATCTGGGCAGGCTCGTCCGTGACCAACAAATTCAATTGTAATTGCGAATCAAAGCGTGTCTCGGACTTGGTCCTGACGGTCGCGACCTGCTGTGTCGTTACCCCTGGCCTACGCTCTCGCATCTACATACTCCAATCTGGCTACATGTCCTCGAGGGTGCGCGTAGCGAAGGAGGCCGCACAAAGCATGTATGTTCCATAAGAAGGCGATGATCCGAACTTCCGAAGTATGTATCTACCATATCGTGTCGTCCGTGCACTCGTTACTGCATCCTCGGAGACCAGAGATATCGATCTCGGTGTATCCTCACAGCTGCTCCTGAAACACCTGCCAGTGAGGCAGTGGGATCACTAGGAGAGACCCATCAGAATGCCTTTCACTCGTCGTAATGTGCATCTGCAGGGTCTGGCAACGATGATTACATTCGATAGCTATGATGCCTCCTGTCATCGTCACCTCTGCTGTCGGTGTGGGGATCATGCTCAGAGACAGCTTCGATGCGAGTTCGCAGCCCGCGTCGCTGGCGACGGAGAAGGGTGACCGTGCCATCGCAGGTATGTTCTTCATATTCCTGCTCGCGATGTGTATCAAGCTCGAATCAGCCATCCTCCTCCCTGGGCGGCCCTCGGTAACCATCCAAGCACGCGCGCCTTCCGCTGACCGTGACAATTGCGCCATGAGCGGTTGCTGAGAATAGAGGACATCTCCTTGTCGACAGGCCTCACGTACCGACGCCATGATATTTCGAGCATGATTTGGGACTAGGATCCCATGATATCCGACTCTGATTGTCTCCGCTTTTTGTTTTAGACAAGGTGTGCAATCAACTGGCCGACTTGACACTCACAATACTTGCCCCTGCCCATGGCAACCACCTCTTCGTCCGGCTCCGTTACCAAGGTGCTTTCCCTCCTTATTATATAATTCATGAATCCTCCGGTGCCTAACACTCTCATTAGGATCGCCCCCCGGCTCCTGAACCATGACCACCCTCCCCTCGTTCGTGGAGTTGATGGCCTCTCTCGGTCTCGAGAACACAGACTCTTCAGATTCACAATCAGCTACCATACGTTCGCGATCTTCGTCTTATTCCTCTTCGAGTTCGATCCTTTCGCAATCTTCGAGCGAAGCTTCACAATCGCTATCCATGCAGGCCACAGATCACTCTCCTTCCATTGTCATTTCAGCTTCACCTGGAAAGGACATCGAGCTGGATAGGCGTCGGTACCGTGTGAGGTATTCACCTTACACCCCTGCTATTGTGAGTCGTATTTTCGCGCAAGTCAAAGCCCATCTCACGCGTACGCGTTTCGCAGTCACACATACGGCGGAGCAGTTTACCCACCAACGTGAAAGAGGAGGAGACGGAGGATGACCTCGCTAGTGTACGTGCCCGTTCATACCTCCGATACCGATGCACGGCTCACACTGCGCAGATTGAGTCATCATCACCTCCTGGGCGGTCACCCACTCGGAGCGTTGGTCGGCGCTCCTCAGCGGTCGGACTGACGAGCGGTCCAAAACGCCCACAAAAGCTGGCGTTGGACGCAGACCTCATCGCCAACACTCCCATTTCCACATTCTTGCGCCGTAAGACCCCGCAATCCTCACCTATTTCCCCAACATTTCCGAGTCGATCTAAACGATCCTCGAGCCCATCGCTACCGGTCTCCATCCCAACGCTCCCGACGTTCTTCTTCCCACCAACACTCCCCATCGCCGCGGGCAGCTTCTCATCCGATAGCGATGATGATATGATGTCGGACGCATCGTCTGCCAACCTCTCGCCCAAGCGGCGCCGCGTTAAATTGACCGGCAGGCCGCGTTCCTCGTCGCGTCTGAGTGAACCGGACATCGCCTCACGGCGTACGCGCCATCGCCGTCGCATTTCGCCTCTCGCTTGACACTTAACTTATCGTAGACCCCGAGATATACTGTATTTTTGGATCTTGTTCCATAGGACACTGTAGTTTGTATGTTCCACCGCGTAGGCTGGGCCCACAGCTGTGCCATCTTCACACAGCCTTCCTGGCATGGACTGTGTCTTCCGGTCGTGATGGTTCTTCGCCCATCCACCGCCTCCACAGCTCGTTCGTTCGCGTTTTCGCACGATGTCTTTGCGTCTGTCCACACTGTCCTTTGTGCATATCTCCAGAGTCGATTACACAACGCGCATGGCTTTGTACAATCAAAACCAATGTATTGCAGCTGTCACGTACTGAAAATATGCGCCTACGCGTAACGCGTCTGATGCTAGTGAGAGTCCTCGTCGGGTCCGGGACATGATTTGTCCATGTCGTCATGGTCCTCGTACTGCGTGCCGCACCAGAAACAATACGCGTATCTCCGTCGTAAGTAGTCCAAGACTAATTGCAAACGATCTTGCGCCTATGACAATCATTAGCCGAGATTCACGTAATACGAGTGTACAGCAGTATAGATCTGGACTGACCGCAAGACGTAAGAACTGCTCTGCTTCTCTGATGTCTTCCTCCGAATAAGGCGTCTTACTCGTGGCGGGCTTGGAAGTGACCGCCTCTTCGTCGTCTTCAAGACTGGATAGAGGCTGCAACGCGTCGGCCTGCATGCGAGCGCGTAGATTTCCCTCAAGCAAATCATGAGGGCGATGCCGCTGGAGCACCTGAACCAGCGCTGGGTCGTCCAAGGCGTCGATGAACCCTTCGGGAAACGTATCCGGGTGCATTGGGTTGAGCCATAGCACGTTGAACTGCATGAAGTGTCAAGGAAAGTAGTATTTCATGGTACGATAGAGAAACTGACCTCGCGACCAGCCTTCTCATCAAGCGTCGCGCAAGTGCGCTGGGCGGGAGCGAGGCGGCCCTCCGCGCGTCGCTCCTCGTACTCCTGGCGAGCACGATCACGAAATTCAAGACTGTCGTCGCGGTCTTCTGCAATCTTGACCATCTTGGCGAGCCGTTCGGACGAGCTGGGGGAGGCTGCTCGCTTACCACCGAGACCTATGCCCTTCTTCCCTACAAGTGAATATATGCGTCATTATTGAAGTATTATTGATATGGGTGGTAGGAAATAATACCTGTCCATTCGTTTATAGGCAAAGGAACGACCCTGTGCTGAGCTTTTGTTGCTGCTGGTGGTTCTGATGAGCGCGAGGTAGCTTCAGGAGTAGGGGTGCCCGAAGAGGCTTCAGGCTGAGGACTCTGTGATTCGGACACTTCTTCCGTCCTTCCAAGAGATTGCCCTGGCTTGAAGCCCATCTTCATCATCATTGCCAGGGCCTTGTTCCCTTTGCCTATGCCCTCCTCCTCTTCCTCCTTGGCTCTCTCGAACAAGCTCTTGCTCAGACCTTCTTCTCTTGCCTCCAATTCCAGCTCGCGTCGACTCTTCCTCCTGTTCTGCTCATTTTTGATAGCTGCAAGCCGCTGTGCTTCTTTCCTGCGTTCACTGTATGTCCTCGGCGCAGAAGAGGTGGAAGTGCTCGCGCCCAAGAGGAATTTGTCTGAGAGATAGTCGTCTTCCTCGTCAGACATTGTATGCGCTTACATAACCATGGTAGTAGGCCCCCAACAAGCATCCGGATCCAAAAGTTGTGAGATATCATTTTAATCGTAAGGTGGTAAAGAGTATGGAAAGGGTCCCTGATATTGAACGAAGCGAACATTACAAATTGTCACCTATGTAACGGCACCAGACCGTAGTAGCACGAGGACGCGGATACGTAACTAGTCGAAGCAGAACATAGCGGTAAAAGGACGACACCAGTTCGTAGCAGGTCTGCGATATCAACCAGACTGAAAGGTGGCACCATATGATGGAAAACGAATCAGTGGTCATCGTGCGTACTTGTGATGAATTATGTACTTAGGCAGCAGCCACGACGGCAACTTCGGTCTCGGTGGTTTCAGCCTTCACTTCCGCCACCTCAGCAGCAGGAGCAGCAGCAGGGGCGTCATGTTCTTCGTGTGCCTCTCCCTCCTCCTCCTCGTCATCTTCATGCTGGGAGTTGACGGCAACTTTGACGGCGATGGGTCTGCCGCCAATTTCCTTGCCGTTGAGCAGTTCAATGCCCTTCGCCTGCTCCTCCTCACTGCCAACATCGACGAAGCCGAAGCCTTTGGACTTTCTAGGCTTTCCCCAACGACGGCGGACGATACGAGCGGAGTTTACGTGGACACCAGCGTCGGTGAAGATGGCGCTGAGTTCCTCGTCGGTGATGGTGAAGCCGAGGTTGGCGATAAAGAGATGTGTTTTGGATGGCTCGCCAGCAGGCTCTTCGCCGGCCGGACGCTGGGGACGAGGGGTGCGGGGCTTGCGTGCACGGGGCTTCTTCTCGCCCTCAGCCCCCTCACTGGCAGGAGCGCCCTCCGCGCCCTCCTCACCCTCAGCGGCTTTACGCGCCTTGTTCTTGCGCTGTAACATATATTAGAACATTGAATGTCAACGAAGGCGTGACAACTTACGTTAGCCTTCTTCTTCTTCTTGGGCTTGGCCACCTCGTCACCGGTGGGCGTAGCACCCTCGATGGCCTTGGGAGCCTCGCCGTTGGCTTCCGCGTCAGTGAGCTCGCCGGGCACGGCCTTGCTACCACGCCTGCCTGGCTTGCGTTTGAACCGCCTCTCCTTTCTTCCTTCCTTCTGATCTGCCGGCTTAGCGACCTCGACGATCAGTTGGCGGCCATCGAGCTCCTTCTTGTCGAGGAGCTCAATGGCCTTCTGTACGGATTCCGCACTGTTCAAGGATACAAACCCATAGCCCGCAGAGCGTGTCCCGCGGAAAATGACCTGGGCGGTGAGTCTAGAGTCGCGACGTCAGTTGGTCGTATGCCAGCGGACGCACAATGTCAATACGTACACATCGTCCTGAACGGGCGCGAAAAACGCCTTCAGCCCTTCATCCGTAGTGGAATACGCAAGATTGCCGACAAAGACCTGCAGGTAAACGAGAATGCAGTGAGCAAAGTCGTGCCACGTCAATGGAGAATGTCGTACCTTGAAGCCGGGGGCCTCTTCGATCTTTTCCTGCGCAGCCGGAGGCACGCCGTTCTCGTTGACAGGGGCGGCGGGGGCGTCAGACATTGGGGGGACGAACTGGTGGATTTTGGTGTGGAATGAACTCGATGAACCGGTTTCTTCGTGTCAAACTTGGGGGTTGAGGAAAAAGAGGTTTGCGCGCAACACGCCTTGATTTTGATAGCAAGGGAAACTCCGCTCGCTGTCCTTATTGCGTCGTCTCCATGGCTCCGGTGCTATGTTTCAAGGCAATCATTCACACGTATTATATCGCAACCAGCTATGTTACACAGTCTCCGAACGCCTCCTCAGAGGATCTGCTGGACGTACAAAGATACAGCAAGGGTGCGAGCGGAGAGCACTCGCGGAGGCGGATGTGACCAGGCGCTTAAGGCTTAGATGACGATACCTATCGCTTGTTATAGACTTATCGCGCAAATTAATCTTGTTGATGAAACTCTAATCAATCAGCTAATCGCAAGTTATTCGGTTTGTCCGTCCTCAACGCCACATAATATACGTCTGCTGCTCGCACCTGCAACTGCTCAAGCGCGTTGATATACCAGCCAGGCACCCAACGCGCTGCAACGCGTCGCGATGTCTCAAAAATACCTTACGGCGAGAAAGCAGGTCCGTGCGCAAATCTGTTCAAGCCGCTGTCTTGGCGGATTACCTAATTTGATATATATTCTCCAGCGTCCTCTTAACGACGAACACACGTCCTCTTGTTCCCTCCCACAACTTGCCTTCGAGGCACCCACATTCATTTTCTAGTCCGCTCGTTTCGTGTTCGCGCGAGCCTTACTGCTCTCGTCGATAATTATGGCTTTCACTAAGCTCTACAACCTCCTTGCCATCACCACGCTTGCTCTTTTCGCGGCGAGCTTTAACGCGACCCCCGTTACCGCTCTCGCAACAGGCCATCAGCACTTGAACAGACAAGTTGCGCATGAGGGCCTTGCCAGGCGCAGCAAACGCGCATCCACTGCCCGCTGCAAGCAGAGGCCTTCCAGTAGCCTAGTGTCTTCCTCTGCCAAGGCAACTTCCACCAAGGCAGCCGCCACCGAGGCCGCTACCTCCGTTGCTAAGTCGACTACCCCCACACCCGCTCCTCCCAAGACTACTTCTACCAAGGCCGCTGCTCCTCCCAAGACTTCGGCTGCTCCGGCCGCGGCTACGAAGCCCGCTTCCACTGGGAGCACCTCTTCTGGTGTCGGCAAGATTGGAATTGGCTGGAACGGTGGAAACGATCCTTCCCTCGGAAATATCGTGTCTTCCAACACTCACTAGTTAGTACGGCGATTTTCGCATTGGTATCGCGTTAACTTTTCTGTGATCCAGCATATACACGTGGAGTCCTTATGAACCCACTAACCTGTTTGGCCTCGAGTTTATCCCTATGCTTTGGGGCACGAGCCAGGTCAGCGTGTTCAACCAGCTCGTTGTACCTGGCTATGCCAAGAATCTTCTATTTGTGAACGAGTAAGTCCTACTAATCTCTCGGTGATCCTTCATTGCGTCTAACCCATGTAACAGGCCGAACCAAGTGGGACAAGCACAAATGAGCCCGCAAGATGCCGCCACTCTCTGGCAACAACAGTTCCAGAACAAACAGAGTGAAGGTTACTCTCTCTGGTCGCCTGCAGTCACCAATGCAGCGGACGGTGAGACGTGGATGGATTCATTCTTGGGTGCTTGCACAGGATGTGGTGTAGGTTTGCAATACTGCACGCATGAGCTGTATCCTCACAGGCAAAATCTTGCAGATTACGCACATGGCGCTTCACTGGTATGACACCAGTGCTGACAACTTCAAGTCCTATGTTCAGCACTGGAACCAGAAGTATGGCCTGCCCATCGTCGTCACGGAGTTCGCTTGCCAGGTAAGCGTTTTGGTGATCGTATATACACGTAACTCACGAAGTATCGTACGAAGAACTTCGGCTCGGGCGCTCAAGCTACGATGGACGAGGTTTGGGCGTTCTACCAGGACGTCATTCCCTGGGTCATGTCTCAGGATTACATCGAGGCAGTATTCCCATTCGGTACGAACTTTTCTAACGAATGTATCACTGTATACTGACGCGCGATGACAGGCTTTTTGGAGGACATGGGCAACGTCAACCCCGACAACCAACTCATGAAGAACGGCCAGCTCACCGACCTGGGCAACTACATCGTTCACGGACCGTACTAGACATGACGCACAACTTTTCGATCACAACTCATCGATTGCTTTGCTCGCACATAATATACCCCGTTTCCATTCCACGCTCCTTCTGGAAAGGAGACGCTACTATTGACTTTACTGTGCTGTAGAGGAGTATCTTGCTGTTGTATACCCTCATATTTGCTCGATGTCATGTTTTCCGAGACTGCAACGTAGTCCAGTCGCTGCTGAATATAGAATCGTCTGGCATCGGTTCCTTCACCGCTCGCGCACGCTGCACGAAAGAAGAAAAAAAAGACAAGTATTGGCTCTCGACTCTTCAGGAGAATGCGCCTCGTTACGCGCACGTGGTACGTGGGAAGATGTTGCTATGGGGCGCGTTTAGGCGTCTAATATGGATCCTACCATTTGAACATCCTGGCATCGTTTCCTGCGTCCCGCCCTCATCGTCTCTTCATTTTCATTCTCTCTTTCGCTTTCGAGCGCACGTTCTTTTTCCCTCCCATTCCTTGTAAACGACCTGTAAAACGACATTTTCTGTACATCAGAATGACCTGTAAGCTGTTGTGCTTCCTCGTGCTCGCGTCCATCGCCGTCCTCGCGACCGCGTACGGGCCACCGCACGCCAACGCGCTTTCCACGCGCCATCAACACCACAGCCGCCTGATCTCCCACGACACGATCGCGAAGCGGAACAAGCGCGGCAACAAGCGTTGCAAGCAGAGGCCCTCAGCTTTGAATCCTCTCGCGCCTGCTTCGACCTCCAGGGCTGCAGCTGCTGCCAGTACGAAGGCAGCCGCCTCGTCCAGTTCTTCCAGTTCGTCCATCGCCTCTCCGCCTGCGTCTTCACCTGCCTCGGTTAGCAACAATGCTGCAAAGATTGGCCTTGCCTGGCCTAATGGTCCCACTTCGGACTTGCAGTACTACGCCACCCCTTCTGTTGGTTGGTACGTGTCTGGACGCGTTTATGCCCCTGGTTGTTGCTAATTCATCTATAGGGATTACTCATGGAGCCCTTGGAACCCCGACCCTGACCACAAGTACGGGTTGGAGTTCATGGCGATGCTGTGGGGACCTAAGCAAATCGGAGACTTTGAATCCCAGGTAAAGGCCGGCTATGCGAAGTATCTCCTCGCTTTCAACGAGTACGTCCCATTTTTCTTCTTATTTTAGCTCGTGCACAACTCAT
This sequence comes from Phlebia tremellosa, assembly GCA_011032875.1. NCBI lineage: Eukaryota > Fungi > Basidiomycota > Agaricomycetes > Polyporales > Meruliaceae > Phlebia > Phlebia tremellosa. The sequence goes on from JAAIFI010000028.1 coordinate 25,790, forward strand.
GCGGGACATAGACCGAACGAGGGGGGACAATCGAACCTGGACCCGGGATATGCTGCACAGCTTTGGAAGCAGTATATCGAGCCGAAGAGACAACTCGGTTACCAGACCTGCTCTCCGGCTACTAGTTCCAACCCGAACGGATTCACCTGGATGGAAAAGTTCTTCGCTGCATGTGGCGGTGGTTGCACGGTGAGCAAATATAGACATTACATGGCTGAGGAAGTACTCAGCTAGCCACACACTTAGGTGGACTATATGTGTATCCATTGGTACGACGTGAAAGCCGCGGACTTCGAGGCTTACGTCGAGAAGTGGCACAGCCTGTATAATAAGGATATCTTCATCACCGAGTTTGCTCCTCAGGTACTGTCTGATTCGGTCACAGGAGATGAATTGTTTGCTGATAATATATCAGAATTTCAACGGAGGACCACAACTCAGCATCGGTGAAGTTTGGGATTTCTACGGGCAGGTGATGCCCTGGATCATGCAGACTTCATATGTGAAGGCCGCATTCCCGTTCGGTTCGTACCTATAATTATTGGCCCGTGTCTGGAAAAGGGTCTGACTTGTACCACGAAGGTTTCATGCACGACATGTCCGGTGTCAACCCTGCTGATCAGCTGATGGCGGCGGACGGTCGACCCACCGATTTGGGTTACTACATCATCAACGGCAACTATTAGGCTTGCGCTGGGTAGCCTGGAGTCTACCCGCAAGTCACACTTTCCTATCCTCTCCAACGCACCCTGCAGGACCGTAGAACGGCTGGCCAGAAGCATGACTGGAGAGTGACCATTCCAAAAACTAGGGCTGGCGTCTAGCTGTATGTTGTTTCTTGCTATGTACGATGGCAGAAAGATCGTTTTGAGATTACTTGTAATTGAATGAATTTTCTTGATCATTTCATTATGGGACGTGTTTGATCGCCCTAAGTTCTGCCGACGGTTGGTTACCGAAAGGCCGACGCGGAAGCATCTCACTGGCATCTCACCCTGATGCTTCCCGCGATCAATATCCTGAGATGACCGATTACCCACACGTCTTGGTCGTGGTCCACGACGAACTTGCATCCGCGGCGACTGACTAGGCTTACCCAGTCGACAACCGACTCAGACAATGCCCGTCAAACACCTACCGCCGGTCATCAAGCAGCTGCTCACTCTGCGCAACCCCCAGCTCCCGCCCCCGCCGCCCCTGTCTACGCTTAGCGCCGTCTTCAAGAGCACATTCGACGATGCACAGAGGAAGAACGCGACGACCGGGTGGCTGACTCTTACGGTAAGTCGTTGTCGTTATTCGCCCGCAGCGCGCGTTGTGATCGATCGGTCGCATTTGCAGACCTGCACGCTTCTCACTGCGAACGTCCCGTCGTCCGTGGGACATTTGTACAAGTTCGCCACTCGCGCCAATCCCGACGATGTCAAGACGCGGCACAGTCTCGATGATTCCGTCAACAAGGCCGCTCTTATGCGCGAATCGGCTCTGAAGAGCAGCATTTTCGTCGGGGTCCCGAGGGTGAGTTTACGGTTTGTGGCATCGGACGAAGAATTTTTTGGCTCACAGTGATTTTTCAGACGATCCTTTCGCTCGCGGGGATGACAGAGGTGTTCGAGGACGATGTCAAAGCAGGTTTGCGGAAAGATTCAAAGAGGTACGTCCCATTATTACGTGGAGTGGCAGACGCACGCCATAAACTTTGCTTGTCAGAACTCCCGACAGCCACACCATCGACGAATTCCTCAACAGAGGCCGAACATTGTGGAAAACCATATACACCCCTCATGATGAGAAGCTGTACGCGAAATTAGGAGCCTACCACCCGGACTTCATCGGTTCGTCACGTTACTACTACCAAATACTCGATTGCCTTTCTCTGGACGGATTGATTCTGATAACGGACTCTTTACAGAATTCATAATTCAAGCATATGGTGCAGTCCTATCGCCGCTACCCGGTGGCCAGAGCGAACAGGGCAATCTCAGCCGGGCTCTGGGTTCGGTGGTGGGCACTGCGTGCCTCCGAGCGGAAGGTGGCGTCGGACCGCAGCTCATTAGCCACGTCTTCGGTCTTCTGAAGGCTCGGGACGTCGAAGGCTTGAGCGAAGAAGATTACTGGCTTGCCAGCGACGAAGGAACCGAGTGGGTCATCCGAACGGTCGATGCTATTCTGGATGTCGTAAAGCCGGAGCCCGAGGAACAGATTCGTGCCCGACTCTAAACCACTCTAGCGTAGCAATCTGTTGCAAGCCTCAGTTGATACGGCTGTACGGCTGATGTTGTTCTTGTGCTATCCATACGGTCCGCGACGAGCCTGCCCAGCAAGTTTTTGCTCCTGTGACGCGGAAAGGAAATCAGAAACGCCCCCTGTCGGATAAATACACCCTATCGACGGAAGAGAACTACTATACAGACATGCGCTGGCGGGAAACCGCGGAGATATGTTACATTTTAGACGAGCCATCAAATAGCAGCAGCATTGAGGCGAGTGTCCCTTCTCACAGACCGAACGTAATAACAAATCGATACAGCATGGCTGTTACGGTGACTGTATCCATAAGAGGCGGGTGCATCTGCGGCAAGCTCTATCAGTGGGCGGAACTCGCACAAAACTCAGACACGTACCACCACACCTGCGCCCGCGCCACGGCAAAAATGAAGTTCGCCGTACACGTCACCGAGGTTGTATCGTACTGGCCGGACAGGGCGGTAGAACGCGATTACATTGACATTCTGATCCAACAGCTGAGGTGAAAATTTTCAGCATCGTCAGCGTCAACAAGCCATGCCATACGGAAAAGAACGAATATGGCTTACCACGATGTCGTTGGTTGCGTTATGGCTGGGTTTCCAACGGTATTGGTACCCGTCCGGTCCGTTGAATATTCGGCTGGTCTGTTGAAAATGAGATGTGAGAAAGGTGTGTCAACATACGGCGGATCTACTCACGGGGTCTCGAGGATCTATGCGGACCAGGTCAGCCATGGGCAGCGTGCTCTGGAGACTGAGGTTAATGAAATCCACAAGGTGATGGCAAGTAAAAAAATTCTACCTTTCCAATTACAGCACGTCCAAGGCCACCGTTAGGAGCCCACTCGAGTTTTGCGACTCTGTCTTCCTTGTTCGCGCGGATCGTCCTCCAGAGGGTGGTGACGCTTTGCCCATGGCCGTTGGTGTCTGTCTGAACGGTGTCGATGTCAGTGCCTCGTTTTCTCGTGCGGAAAATATGCAGAAAAATTTTCACGAACTTGGAAGCGGTACAGCACACCGTAGTTGCTGAACAGCTGGCTTTGGCGAGGGTCTTGTGACGTCCAGGAAAGAACTTCATTAGTGCTGGCGCTCATGTTGTAGAATGAGAACGAGCGGTGTAAGATGGTCTAATGGGCTTGATGACAGTGTGTGGTCGGTGCTGCTGAGAGTAGGCCACGACCCAAACACTTTTATATCACAGGTGGACCGAAAAATCTGGTTTCCCAGTTGATGGGTGGATATTCGATCGGGAACGTGTAGTTGTTGGTGACAGATAAAGATGAATACAAGGTATTCAACGTGGCCACGGCAGAAGGCTGGCGTTCATGATGTCTAGTTGAGTCTTGTTCAGTAGGGCAAGAGGTCCGATGTTCCCTTGAGCAGGCAGCGCGATCGAAGGAACAACACGAGGAGAGATTGCCACTAGCGCTGTGCATCTCCTGGGATTCGTTCGAGGAGAAGGAGGATACATTGTAGTCCTCGCTTACGAGTGAGCCGTGGCCTCGACGCGGGACAAGAGGACTACCGCATCGCGGCGGGCATTGGACGAGGAATATTGATGAAATATTGATGAGTACGCGGAATACTAAGGCAGTCAGAGGAGATACAAGAACGCGTTTGAGCAACGTTTGAGCTCAGGGCTTGCGCCTGCGTCCGCTCTTCTTTGCACGAGGTGAAGGAGGCCTGTTTGAAAAGGCAACTCGGGGGCAAGGACTTGGACCGTCATTGACAATTCACCCGGGTAGGCGGTTCAGGTGAACAGAGCGTGTAGACGGCGTGTCCAAGATGCCATACGAAGTACAAAGGGGTATGAAGATAAGGTAGGTTCTGCCATCTCCGCACACTCCCAGGCTTGATTGCAGGGTGCGATGCCTGGGTACCCGAATGACAAAACGGAGCTGATATCTTCTCGCTGATGTGGCAACTTGGGCTCTCGACGGCGGAGAGCTCAACCGCAGCTCGACCGCAAGATGGTAGTGACGGTACACAAAGTACGGAATCCGCCCCCCTCAACAACACTCTCCAATCCCATTCCCCGACCAGATGCTTACGCGACTTACAACTTAATCTCTACCCCAGAACCTTGACTCTCCTCCCAACCTTGTTCCTCTGACCGCCGTCGCAGACGCTCTCAGCGCTCCTTGTCAATGCACGCCCTCGCACGCCGAGTTTGCGCCTAATCGCATCAGCACGAGTTTGCCTCGTACCAACGGAGCAGATGTCCCTCTCAATTCCTCTCACCGTCTCCCTAATATCGCCCTATCATGGGTACACTTCCTGTTCAGGATCATCAGGCACGCTACGACCGGGTTCGGAACTCTCGCATGCATGTCAAGCTAGAAGCTGTCGCGTGAAATCGTGGCTGCTGCGTACATAGATCATTATTCGACACTCCCTGGCTGGTGCAGGAGACGGGACAAGACGCACATAATTAATTGAACATAACTTCGGACCGACTACGGTACTACCTGGACCCCCAACGTTTTAGCAGTTGCAACGACGGATCGCGCAATGGACTCCAGCTTGATATGTTTCAAATGCTCATCGGTCGCCTTTATTTTTGCGATCTCATAGATATGCTTCAAGCTGACAGTCCCTGCAACCTCATGCCCAGGTTTCCCAGTCCCTTTCTCGATGCCTGCTGCCCTTTTGAGAAAATGTGTGGTCGGCGGTGTTTTGATAACGAACGTAAACGTGCGGTCAGGCTGCACGGTAATGAGCGTAGGGGTGGGGATCCCAGGCTCCAGATGAGCCGTGCGCGCGTTGAACTCTTTGCAAAAGTCCATCGATTTGACACCACGAGCACCGAGGGCTGGACCAACGGGTGGCGTGGGTGTTGCTTTTCCGGCTGGTACAAGAATGCGCTATTACAACAATGGGTTACATTGTAAAAAGCGTCAGGCTGTCATTGTCCACCGTCAAACAATATAAAGACGCTTACCACAATCTGCGCGCTCGCTGTTGCGGCTGCCTTCGACATAGCAACCCTGCAGCTGACGAACGGCGGAAGAGGAGTGGTCGGAGACAAGTAGCTACGAAGGTTGTCGACGGGAAACAAGGAGCGGTTATCTCCCTGAGGCATCCCTCAAGCGCTCGGTTCACGTGACAGTCCCGCCTCAGCGACGCGAGCTTGCGCGGCATGAGCTGACGACCACCTGTTTCCTGCCATGAAGTCCTTCGTACCCCTCCTCGCTCTCGCTAGTATTGCAGTTGCCTCCCCCTTTGTCATCCAGGGGCAGGAACAATACCCGTTGGGGGCAGCTGAGTCTCTGCCCGTCGAAGAGACAGACTTCAGCACGTACCCAGGATTCAGCCTCGACTTGGATGAGGTGCGCTTGGTTCAAGTAGAAGGCCAGTCGCCGGAATGGATTTCCGAGCTTCAGAAGGTATTCACATAGAAATCCACGTGCAAATGCAGTACTGACAGTGCCGAAGCTTCGACTGAAGGCACTCGGCGTGAACTTCTTCGACGTGTATGGTTGTTCACATGCTTTCGCGTCCTTTTTTGCTGAATATGACGTAGAACGGAGTCTCAAGACCTTGGATCACTCATGAATCTGAGAACGTCGTCCAAACGTGAGCATATATATGGCTCTGCGACCGTCTGATACTCATTTTGTTTTGCTTAGCGTCATATCACACCCCTAACGCGACGGATGTTGTCAAGCCGGTGATCAAGGAACTTTCTACACATGGACCACAAGAGAATCTTGCTCACTTCACTAGCTTCAGGACGCGCTGTACGACTGTCCCGTTTCCCATCGCTGCTTGTAATACTGACCATGTTCTAGATTATCGCAGTGACGTAAGAAACACGTGGTTATTTGATCAAATTATTGACTTCGGTGTTACATAGACTGGTCGGGACAGCCAGCTATGGCTGTTGAGCAAGGTTGAAGAGGTAACTATCTCGCCTTGCAGTGTAGTGTCATCTTCATTTTCAACTTTAAACAGATCACCAAGAAGAACGCGCCAGAATCTCTCCAGAAGGCTATCACTATCAGCGAATTCACCCACTCTTGGGGCCAGAATACCATTGTAACTCGCTTTTATCTATCTGCATACCCCAGTAAAAGTAACGGATGCGTCCTGTGCAGATCGCTAGAATCAACGGCACATCAGAGACGGACGATAGAGTCGTTATTATCTCCGCTCACCAAGACAGGTAAGGGTTTTACCTTTGCAAGATTGCGCTTCTGACCGTATCTTGCATAGTACGAACATGTGGCCATTCCTACCGGCTCCCGGTAAGTCGTACGAGAATTTCTGACGAGCGTATCTGTTCTCATCTGACCTGGTCAGGAGCGGACGATGATGGCAGCGGCAGTGTGACTATCCTGGAGGCCTATCGAGCATTGCTCGTCTCAAACTTCCGTCCCGTACGGCCGGTTGAGTTCCACTGGTACTCTGCGGAGGTGTGTGTGTTGAATCTGAAACGGGGTACAATTGCCAATTGACGTGGCTATCGTAGGAAGGTGGCCTGCTCGGATCTCAAGCGGTCGCTCAATCTTATGAGCAGCGCAATGCTAATGTGTACGCGATGAATCAAGTGAGCCTTCTATGACATCGTAATATGCATGACGACCAACCTGCAGCTTTTAGTTTGATATGACAGCCTGGGTGAAATCCGGAACGCGGGAGGAAGTCGGAATCATTACCGACTACACTGACTCTTCGTAAGACACGTCGTTCCGTGTCGCGATGTGTGTTCTCTAACCATTCATGATCTAGCTTGACGGACTTCAACAAGAAATTGGTCGACTTGTATCTGGATATCCCTTACGTCGAAACCAAATGCGGATATGCCTGCAGCGATCAGTGAGTGCACACCCGATCGCCTTCCGAAGTCAACTAACGCATGCTGTCTGCAGCGCTTCTTGGGGTAAAGCTGGATATCCCAGCGCCTTTACCATCGGTGCGGATACTGCCTTAATCAGCACTAATCGTTTTTTGCTAACCGCGCAACTCTTTTGTAGAGAGTTCGTTCGAAAACTCCAACAAGAATATCCACAGCGCGAGGGAGTAAGCCGCACTGCACATCTAGATGGATTCTATACTAATTTTCTCTATCAGCACGATTGATGTCTCTCCCGAGTTTTCGTTCAGCCACATGCTCGAGTTCTCGAAGCTCGCAGTCTCCTTTGCCATCGAATTGGGCGGCTGGTCCCACGAGGATGAGGATTAATCAGACCGTTGATAGATCTCGTATACCCTCAAGGATCGCTATCGCATTCATCATATTACGTCTACACGATATACCCATTGTAATATCGTGATGTTCTACCGTGCCGCGGATTATACTTCTATGTACTATTTAAACTCCAATACGTGACTGTGTGACCCCCATACGCTAACAAGAAGTTAGTATCTGTCAGAACGGCATGTTCGATAGGATCATCCCGTTCTTCAACAAACAGCCTGCAAACGGCCTTACGGCAAGAGTTAGGTCAGATCGACGAGTGAAATGAGATGCGTGTGGTTGACACACCCCAGGTTTGCGATAATCCCAGACGCACGCGGTTCCATCTGGAAAGCCCCGTGCGAAAAGGGAGTGAATCGTTGACCCCTTGTAGTGGCGATAGACCTTCCTCATGCCATCCTTCGGCTTCATTGGGTACCCAAATTCGATGGACGGCACACCACGAAAATTATTCTTACGAGTGTCAAATATCTGGATTTGTCGATGACAGTGATCAACCTGCGAACGTCGATATCTTCGCTGAGTGAGGCCACGATAATGTGAACGGACGACTCACTTCTAGAATCACGATCGACGGATTCTGCGGATGAACATGGATCTGGTGCGGCTTTGATGACAAGTACATCGCCACTTTTGAGGGTAGGGAGGTTTCGATGTCATCACAATGAATGTACTGTGAGTAACATGAAAGCACTTTGCGATCATACCCCCTATAACCTAGGCATGAAATTCGCTGCTGATGAACAATTCCAAGTGCTCTGGACGTAGCAGAGAACACTGTGTCAGGTTCACGTGTAAGAGTCCACAGATGGATGGTTCCATCGATCCCTGCAGACAAGAAACTGTGTGACCGATCCTCGAGGCGGCATATGCTGGATATCCCACGATTAGGAGACGACGTGCCGGTACGCCGATGCTCCTGAACGGTAGTGTGTGCTCTATGTAAGAGATCGTAGCGTGAGGGCTGCGGATTCTTGATGAGAACATGTCAGTCATTACGGTCCTGTGGGACGAATGGAATGCGAACCTTGACAAGCGATATACAAGAAATCTGAGTTTGTCCTCTATCATAAGCCATAACCGCTACATCTTCGTTCAGTAACTGGGCGTCGACAACATGTCGGGTTTCGTCCTCAATAGGTAACGAAAATCGAGAATGTCGAACCCTACAGCATGAGGACATTCAACAGATGATCGATCGATAGTTACAAGGAACACACCTTTGGGTCTGGTCGATGAACTGAAGGTCACCCCGCATATACACAGCTGTGATAGGGAGGTTTCTATCAGACGGTACAAGAAGTCGTCTACCTCGGGCGTATGGTGCCTTGGGCACATTGATAGTAAATCCAAGCTGACGGACCGGAGACTTCTCGCGAGGCTGTTGACTTCTGCCAGGGCTAGCGCGGCGAATCCTAGGTACACGACCGTGACTGCTGTTGTTTTGGCTAGCAAGGCGAGCCGTTGCATCGGTTAGTACACCAGCAGATGCTACCGCATGCGCCGGATCGATGTTATCCAGAACCAACAGATTTTCGACTGCATCGACTGGCCCGTATAATAACCGTTCAGCAAGGAGGTCCTCCGAGGTAGCCCGCGGAACGCAAGGTACTGGGCGTCTGCTTCGGTGTGGATCTTCTTCCACCGATTCCTCGTCACTGGAACCAGATGTATCCGGATCCATATACGGAAAACCATCACGAATTGGCTCCTGGTCAACAATCATGGCGGGAGAAGCGACTAGTTTCTCAGCGGTGACGACAAGAGGCTGGTCTTCAGAGTCAGAATTGTCTGATACTAGATTGATAACTTCTCTTTCGTCGTCTCGTATTGGGATGATCACGCCGCTTCTTCTGGCTTGGAGAGCTTTCAGCAGGGGGTTCCGGGTAATGTCGCTGGCTCTGTCTAAGCAATGCTGCAGATATGACGGCACATGACTATCACTCGATAAGTCTACCGTTGCCGTCATCGCGGTACCTAATATACGAAGTCTGATGCTTATTATACTTCCAAGATGTCAGTATAAGACCCGTCTAGATGCTGATGTACGTACGCTGTAGGGGGGACGCCACTGTCTATCAGATTTTGCCGCAGCATGTCTTCACTCGTATGGGCCGGCAGGTTGTGCAGGTCGCACGTACAAAGATTCGACCTGTCCTTGCGCTTTCTCGAGTTTGAAACCTCTTGGTACGCACCAGAACCTGAAGAGCTGCCAGACCGATGGGAACTTGTGTCTGAGTCGCTATCAATTAATATAGCTTCAGATCGGCTGCTTCCCGAGCGTCGGATGTACTGCAAACCACGTTTATGCTCATCCTCGAGCGGTCTTTGACTGTGATCAAATCCAGAACTCAGCAAGTGTAGACCGATAAACTCACAATTCAAGAAGAATTGACTCCGCGCTCTGGTCCTTGACAGAGATATCATAAACCCTGAGATTCGACGGATTAGGTTGAAGATTGCAGTTGGAATTGGAAGATATACCAATCAAGGGCGATACCGTCAGACCTATGAGTACTTAGTCTATGAGATACAAAAAAACTTATAATGCGCCCACGTACATACGCTTTGGGGCAAGCACGACTCGCTTTCCTTGACGCGCAAGCTCCAAGACCTTCAACTTGAGTGCGGTCTCTATGTCTTCATGCCCATTGAACAAGATCCGTTCAACTCCTCGGGTTGGTTTGGAACTAAGAAATACATAATTTTCTTCTTCCTGGGGCTTAACTTTAGGCTCTTGGGGATTTTGCCTGGGGACCGGTTGCATAAGAACTTTGTCAAGCTGTCAGCTACGTCACTCTAATCGCTGTATCAGGAGGGACGCTTTATCGAGAGTCAGTGATAGTCAGTCGTCTACAATATTTACAAAGTTATTCATAGTAACGTACCGTTTGTTTTCCAATATTTCGAGCAACCTCTGAGGAATGTGAGTGTCACCAATCATATGTCAGAGGTTGAACGTTGAAGACGCACTGCTTCCGACGCGTGTGCGCGCCAGCGCGATCGGCGCTTGTAGTCACGTCAATCAACCGAGTCGCGATCACTTTCTGTCTTACACCCATAACACGCCAAAGCTTTCTTTCAACAATCAACAGGGCAAGACAGAAGGCCCATCGAGTTACGAAGAGGTGATGTACGCACTCTTGGCCGTAATTCATGCTTACAGGCGACGCGACTCTTATTAGCACAAGAGCGGATGAACTGATCAAGTTCTGCATGGCATGCCTGAAGACGCTCAACCGAACGAAGCTCGTCATGGTCGCAAGGGCATTCCTTTGGTACCGGTCGTTCGTACAACCCGACCAGTAGGTAGATTCGGTGAATTTTCTCGAGGTAGAGGTAGAGGCGGACCGGTGGACGCGTCTCACAGAACAGCCAACAACAATCATGAGAATGCCATACTTCGTGGCTCTCCTAGGAACGGATACTGGAATGGCTCACATATGCCTAGGCAACCAAACGGGTTTCACCCTTACGTACATAGACCGCCCAGACAATATGGCCCCACAGAATATCGCCCACACCTGGATCCCCAGTTGCTTCGCTCCCAGCCTTCCGTTTTCCACCCTCAGGCCGGACCTTCCAACCAACACAACGCGAGGGGAGGTCAAAATTCGGCGCATTCTAGGAACTATAAGTCGCTTACACCGACACCGGCGCATATAATCAAAGAGGGATCACTTGAAATGCGAATTTTGAATCTTCCCAACTCGTGCCAGGAAGGACATAGCTGGTGGAAACGCGAGCAATGGGTCAAGGAACAGGCACGCACTCTGGAAAAAGAACAAGGCTACGTGGTTGTGGATTATAGCTATCGAGAAGACAAAGTACAGTTTCAGCTTCGACGAGACGTCCGACGGACGGCTACACAAGCGCACACCAATTTCAATGGTGCACATCGTATCCCTCGTTCGCAGCTTTCTGACACCCTAGATTTGAACGAGCCAGCTACGTACAAGGATGTCCGAGAAGGCCTGTCTCATTATACCGATACATCTCCCTCTTCTTCTTCATCTACATTCGTACCAGGAAGTCATCGATCTGGGTCGAGCGTCGACGCTGGCTTGTCTTCAACTCGAGTGCAAGATCTTGCCGTACGGCAACATGATCAGCAGGCGCATCGACCAAGTGGTGAGTTCCGTCATCCGCTCGATCCTGCATGGCTAGCCTGTTTGACTCTTTCCCCCAGATCTTAACGCACGTATTCAGAATCAAGGCGTGGTAAGAACGACTGACCCTCGATATCGATCGGAACCCGGCTTACAACTGGATTTCCTGTTGCTGTAAGGTTCAGACGGTGGACACAATCCGTCTTACGAACTCAAATGAAGACAATAATATACCTCATTTCCCTATTTCACATCCCGTTCTCAATAAAGATACGCCGCCGAGGGAAAATTACCCTCCTCCTGCAAGCGCCATCAGCGTGCCTCAGCCGCACGAAGAACCTCTTCCGCGCTTTCCACTTCATTCTTGTTTCTCTTGCCGCTCCGGAAAACTGCTTGTTGGCCTGCAGCGCTCGTCCGAACCACAAGCTGTCAAGAATGCCGCCGTAAAGGGAAACAGCCTTCCGAAATCTGGCGTCCACGCAGAGTTTCGGGGGAGCCACGTGCAGCATATTTTCGGTACAGCACAAGCAGACGGTTGTCCACAAGCTGATGCTCGGGCGCATCCCCTAAAATCCGTCGAAGACCCTGATGTATCTAATTCAAAGGTCAACCTCAAATTCAATTCAACGCTGGGACCGTTTCAGGGATATAGCTTGCCCAAATACGATAAACCCCGGCGATTACTCAGAACCTCCGGTGGTGATCTGCTTTCCATTACCGCACATGGTCTGATAGATCGCGTAGAATGCGGAAATGACAGGTAAGAGGGCTTGGCCTAGAGTCAATGCAGAGCTGACACCACGGTGACTGTACAGGCGGTGGCAACGTTTACTCTTCGATGAGACCGCGACCAGCCAGGTGGACGACGCATGCACCTTATCTTCGTCCCCTAACAACACCTATATCGTGATTGGGCATGCACGAGACCAAAACGAGGTGTCGCTATATCGAATGGAAAAGATGCGGGTGTGCTATAGATTTCTATACATAAAATTATACAGCTCTTATCCAAGCGCAGGTTTACAAATTGGCTAACTTCGACAGACCTAGCCAAGGAGACAAGAAATGCGGAATCAGCGTTGTGTCAGCCATGATACATCCTTCGCTATTCGCTACGGGTGGTTATGATCACCGCGTGCACTTATGGACCGTACCGACAGATGTGTCTCGAACATCGTCGCAGCAGCTTGCCGTCAAGCACAGGTCTCTCGTACAAGCGTTATTACCAATTCGTGACACAAGCCACAAGCTCATTACCGCAGGCGCAGATTGCCTGGTTAATATCTGGGACATACCATCCGAACGTGTTGCAAATACCTTCAATACATCAAACTCACCGCACCAAGCTCACGATACTAGTCTCCCATTCTGCGTTCTGCTCGAGGTAGGAGGCACTGGTCTACTAGCGGAGGCTCCTTAACGCTATCGGTCAGGTGGCACACCGCGAGCTACAATTTGAGATACGAGATTACCGGATGGTACCAGAAAACCCCGTCAAAAGGTTTGGATATGACACTTCCAGTTTGCATGGGAGGTATGTCCGAGGTATGTATGGCGTTATCGTCGCGAATGTAGTATTGACCACCTTTCCTGGACACTAGGCGACATTCACTCGACTTATTTCACATGCGGAGATCGCGATGGAAACGTGAGGCTTTGGGATATCCGCGCATCGAGCAAGCCTTGTGCTATAGTGAGACATGCATTCATACAATTCTCGGAATTGAGACTGACCAATTTACTAGATAGCGTGTCTTCCAGAAAGACGGATTCTGCAAGTCGTGTTCAAAGATGATCGAATCATAGCCTGCTCTGCAGACTATCAAATTTCCTCTGTAAATTACTTGGTGGATGGCAACGATTTGTAGCTTCGGATACTGAGCTCGTTCTGCTGGACGGTCCTCCCGATCGACACGCCACAACTTTACCGATCTTCCTAATTCGCTCATTACGTAAGTTCCCGGCAGCCTCCGGAGACATAACGATCGCGAAGTTGGGCGCTTGTCTGTGTCGTAGACTCCGTTCCGCCCATGAACAGCCGGGCAAGCAGGAAAGCAGATGCCGACAGAGCATACGAGGTGCAGGTCAGGGCGGGTGCGGAGGGTGCGTTGAGGTACACCAGTGTCGGTGTCGGGCTTGCCATCTTAGGACATTACACCTGGCCTTTCTTCAGGTACGTCAATGGGTCGTAATTCGGTGTGCTATGCTGACCGAAATCGTGCCATAGACGACAGACTCTCGCGTTCAAAGCGTTTCTGGTAACTGGATGTAAGTGTGCGGATTTATGATAGACGAGCCATATTCATCTGCGTTGTACAGTTACCGTCTTCGGACTCGTCTCCTACGCCGAGACTGCACTGCAGCGCCTAGAAAAGGACCAACGACGTACGGAGTCCCTCATACGCAAGGAAGCTAGAATAGATCTAGCTCGGAGAGGCGTCGTACCTACTGAGACGGCTATTGCTCAGTGGAAAGCAGCCCGTGCCAAAGAGACTGCGGCGGAAGAATCAGGCTCGTGATGATCATGCTGCCGATAGACGTATAAGGCTCGTATAATCATTCTACACTAGACCAGTCCACAATTCTAGACACTATGATAGGGATTGCAGTATACGAAAGCAATGATCAGTATTAGCCAGCGACCATTGGTATATGTCCATGCCGTTACAAGACGAGAGGAGATTGAGCGGATATTTCGACACAAAAGTTTTGCAGCTCAACGGCTTCATTCAACATAGCCTAAAGCGACTTCTTCACAGCTACTGCCACTCTGCAGTCGTGACCGGAGAGTTTTGTATCGGTTCATGATACGGTGGGTACTGTGGTGGCCTGGGTAATGGCCCAGGATGAATAGAATATGAATCTGCGTCTGGATGAACAGAAGCTGTCTGATAATGATGTCCCTGTGCTCCAGGAGGTGGTGGCGGAGGCGGCAGTTGCGAAGTTGTATGCTGTTGGAATTGCGGGGGTGGCGGGGGCGGTAAATGAGGGTAACCATTCAAGCTTGAATGACGAGAAGGACTGTTCGCAGTTTGAGAGTTCGCGAGCTGGGATTGTGAGGTAGACAACGGCGGCGGCGGCGGGATCGAGGTCTGTTGCCCAACATTGGGTGCGTAAGTGACTTGACTTCCGTTAGTGTTTATAGTGCTGGTGGGTATCGCAGGTGGGGGAGGAATCTGTGCGAACGAGGAGTAGCCCATGTGTATGGCAGAACGGCTGTTGAATGCTAGTTGTGGTGCGCTAGTAGAGACGGTCGAATGACGCCTAACTCGTGGAGGTGGATCCGGAGGCAGTGGTCTTGAGACATGATGAACCTGGCTTGGCGTCGAAGTACTATGACTGAGAGTTGGAGGCGGGGGTATACCGGGATACGCATATGATATCTGCGTATGTCCATATCCATAATCGGGCTGTCCATGACCCATCTGCGGAGCTCCCGTGGGTGGAAGTGGTGGAGGAGGTAGTGGGTGAGAAGGCACTGTGCCAGCTGCGGCATGAATTGGGGGCGGTGGGGGTACATACGGCTGTGGGGGAGCAGTAGGATGTGGCACAGGAGCATATTGCTGATAATAGCCAGTCGGAGGGGGCAAACTCTGATACGATTGCGACGGAAGAACACCTGAAGTCGAAGGTTGGAAAGCACTTGCTGGTGGTATACCTGACGGCGGGACGGGTGTACGGGGAGGCGCAGGCGCATAACCTTGAGGCAAAGAAGAGCTGTGTACAAAGCCAGATTCTGCCGCAAGAGGAGGCTGTTCGTAAGTGGGCTCAGAGTGTCCAGAGGGAGCAGAAGCTTGGTTATGTATATACCCTGTCGATTGATGAGGGAAAGGGGCGAAACCAGGATGGGCAGGAGTAGCAATCGGCACAAATCCAGACGAAGACGTTGGTAGACTGTACCTAGGACCGCGATTTCGGCTGGCTGCGGGTTGAGCAGGTCCGTTTGATTCGTACGGTGCCTGATATGGAAGGGGCGGGAGAGAGCCACTGCTCTGGGACTGTCCTGTTGCCATAGGATGGTTCACACCTTGATTGTAGCTGTCCTCTGAGTATGAAGAAGCCCTGTCGTAGCCATAGACCGGCTCCTGAAGATCGGGACGGCTTGCAGAGGCGAGGTAAGGATACGGTG
Organism: Phlebia tremellosa; assembly: GCA_011032875.1. NCBI lineage: Eukaryota > Fungi > Basidiomycota > Agaricomycetes > Polyporales > Meruliaceae > Phlebia > Phlebia tremellosa. The sequence continues at coordinate 41,477 of JAAIFI010000028.1, forward strand.
TATTTGACGGAGGCTGATCAGATGGTGATCAGTAAGAAGACTGGAGCACATATGGCTGTGAAACATACTGGATAAGTAAAGCTATTCGAAGGGGGCTGCAATGGTCTTCAGACAGATTTCGATAGCAGGGAATAGGACGGAACATACCAGATACGCAGAGGATTTAGCCGATTCGTTTTGTACCCCTAGCTCCGCAAAATCGTTAGTGAGAGAGTCCATTGAATGATAGCTTCTCTGCGAGCGTGCGCTTTCGTACGGTGCAGTATACAGGTCCCTTCGGACGACCGAACTAGATGCTCTCAATGACGAAGGCACCGATTCGGAGCTAGCTTCGTGCGACATCGTAGAGGGGCTACTGTAAAACCCGTTGCTTTGTGATCCGTACGGGTCTCTGGGAGGCGTGACAGTGCCACCAGGAGGTGTGGAAGGTGCCGACGAGGGCGCGCCGGACGGTACGAAGCTGCCAGGTCCGCCATACTGTTTCTTCGTTTTCTGCTTCGGCTTAACGGGAGCTGGTTCCTGTTCAAGTGTTAATCTCTACCGTATCAGGCCAAATAGATCGCGCACATTTGACCAAAAGGTGAGTTCGAGATACACCTCGCCAGAGTATTTCCCTTTGTTCATCAATGTAAACCAGTCTACACGATCAAAGTCGGACGTGTGATGAACGGTAATGTACGAGGTTAGGTAGGGACTTACCATCGGTCTCACCCTTCGTGAGTACTTCTGTCAGGTCAACCCGTGTCTCTCCAATGAACTCCGGCTCCCTCAAGTATTCCGCGTAACACGCAAGTCCCATCGAAGGACCGCCTTGTATGTTCGGCATTGGTCGCTCGTCATGCTTCTTGGGAGGCGGAGGTGGTACATCTGAAACGGGAGATGTTTGTGTGTCCACCGCCGGTCCTTCAAAGAGCGTAAATCGAACTTCCTCGTCCCACTCAGGATGTTGGCCTCCGCGTTTAATCGCTTTCGTCCGCTTACTATCTCCATTCAGCTCGACTGTGCAATACGGATCCTGTTTTCCTATGTGTCGTTTGTTTGGTAGATTCCTCTGGCGAGAGGCCCATAAGTAAACGCTGTACTGAACGCGACTCGAACACCTACTGCTTTCAGGATGACCACAATGAGTGTTCCGATTTCGCGAGGAGGCACAGACATGAGAACTCCTCCTGTAAGCTATGGTTGATGATGAAAGCCCAGGAGGAGATGATGGGTTCAGGAGAGTTGAGAGGGGGTTACAAAACGTTTGGATTTAACCGCAGCCACCGCACAGAGATCGCTCAACCGTGTCCAAATCAGGTTTGTCTTGATCGCTTCCACGGACAATCAACCTCTTGGCAGTGAGACTCAGCTGCGGCAAGCACTACGAGAAAGGATAATTTGTCTAGGAAATCCATGTACATGTTTCACGTCACACAGTGACAGGTTTATAACAAAACGAAACGGCATTAAGACTGGCCAGGGACATAACTCTTCCCGTCAGTGAAGATCAGGTGTGGTTTGCGACTCGCAAGATCCAACATCATCTCCGCAAAGTAGCTGTTGACCCAAGCAAACCATGAACGGGTATACGATGTTGGGTCATATATGTCTATAGACTCGTGAATCAATCCCAGCCCATTTGTGTTCTGCAAACATACAACGGTAAGCCTAATAGTATTACGTGGTGTTAAGTCGAACGAACTCACGTTGGCAATGAGATATAATGAAGTCATAATTTCATCGTCATCGTCTGTGCCAAAGATGGCAGATATCTGTGACATTGGCCTGTGGCGAGGTGTCAAAATCAATGAATATAGGGACGAGTGGATCTTGGTACATACCAGGGATTCCAGGCGTCGATATGAGGTCCTCTGGGTAAAAACAGTCAATTGGTCACACATAAAGCGCGTGGTAAGGAAAAGAAACTCACCCTATTCCTCGGAAAGTTTTGCCTTCCGCATAATAAGGATTTTGGCGCGAGAGCAAAACTTTGCGTGTGGCGACATAGGCGGGGTGGCTTTTGTCCAGGAAGCCAAGATACGGCAAAGAGAGAAGTGACTACCTCCAGTTCAGGACACGTCATCTTTGGTGTGTGATCCATGCGACTTACGGGTACATTGGCGTCGTCCATCACATATCGCCCCCCAAAACCTATAAGAAGCAACATGAGAAACGTTCGCTATTCAATTCGAATACACAATGACCATTGGTCTCATAAGCGAAGATGTTGTTCACGACCTAAACGTACGTGAGCTCTTTGTCTTCTCGAAAGGTCTCACTACTCACAGTAGTGTCCCATATAGCTGCCTCGATCCTTGCACTGTACTCCCTTGCGAAGGCACTCATGTTCTTGGCAAGTTTAGCCGAATCTAGGATGTCCGCTAGGTTCGTGAGTTCTACGCTCAACATCGCGTTCGCAGGGGTCAAAAATGCTGGAGTGAGGTACGTCAAATTTTATCCTTGGAAGTGGCGCCGAGATTCCTACCAAATGTGCTGAGATCGTCCGAGGGTCTATGGTGGGTTCCTACAAGGCCCGTGTACGCCTTCGGCTCACCATTACCAGCATTGTTCACTGCAGGAGACAAAGCTCCATTTCCGCCTGTCCAATTGTAATACGACACGAGATTCCAGTTCTCATCAAACGTAGACTGGGATTGGTTGACGATGACTTGGAAGATCTGCGATATGGCGGAAAACCCTGCGTATATCGGTCAACATATAGTGTTTGAACAGTGAAGGCAGTAGCTTACATTGGTCATTCATGATCGAAGCGTCGTTTGTGGCCTGGTAATATGACCTCGACAACTTGAGGAACCCACACAGGGAGTCGATCTCATACTATGAGTGGATGAGCGGCGCCCATCGATGATTTGAGTTTGTCGGTAAACTAACCTTGCATTCGAAAACAGTCTGATTATCGACCGGTCTGCGTGATGGACATGTGTCAGTACGCCAATACAAAGCTTGTGGAATTGTCGACTGACGGGTTTACTGTCACGCCATCAGCCCAGTCGTTATGGGTGGGTGGCAGTCCGCTTTCAGGAGGGGGCTGGAAGGAACTGCAGTACGGATACTGAGAGACGTAACGAGCTTCATTGTTGATCACAGCTTTGACAAGTGTCGCCAAGGGTTTGTCTTGTGACAAGAGCGTGTGATAATGTGCGAACTAGATAGCCCCAAAACATTCCAGATCTCAGCATTGCGACTTCATCTGGCCGACACGAGAGTGATGAAGTACCTGGTTTGCTGTGTCTCGTAGCCATTGTGCACTGTTGTTCCATTGACGTAAGTCAACGACTTGATAATCACAATAGGCCTTACTCAATGTCCTGGAGCAGAATCAGTAAAACAAATCTTATGAAAGCTTCAAGAGACCGATCTCACCCCAGTTATGATAAATGCGAGATTTTCGGTCTGGAGATATTATCACCAGTTAACAGCCGTAATTTTGTAAGAGATGTCCCTGACGACATACCTCGTTAAAATATTTCACAGTGGTATCTGTGAGCGATTGTGTCAGAGTCTCAACATCAAACATCGCTCCTCTTGCATACCAAGTGTATTGGGAAACGTATTCTCGAACAGCTGTGCAAGGTCAGGGTCCTTCAAGCGTGCCTTCATGTCTGTGATCACTTTCTTTACAGCTGATTAAATTTTACTTGTAGGACTGACTCGAAGAGATTCTTACTTCCACGGATGAGCTGTTGAATGTCCTACAAGCTGGAACGGGCCTCATGTGCGGTAATGCGAGAGGTCCGCTAGATCGCTGCCCCTGAGGACTCTGCACACGGACATTCAGTACTCTGGATGACTTGTACGCTAATCCATACTTGTTACAAACTCACCTCGGAAAATGTCGTATAATCGGGGCACTGAGCATTACTGGTCACGCCGAAGGTAGCGACCGTGCCAAGGGTGACTAATCCCAACCTTAGCTTCATTTCTCGACAAAGTGGGGCACTGAAGCTGCAAATACTAGGAAGGAGGTTAGAAACACGCGTCCCAGGAGACGTCCTCAACCAGGAGCCACCTCCAACGAGTGCTTCCGTAAAGTACTGCATGCTGACGAGATCTGGAATGGTGAAGAACATCAATTACGAACCACGCCCATGCTGTTCTCCTTCACGAGGACAAGTCTGTAGAAGATAGCTTGCACGATACCAGTCTATTCTTTGCCCGGTTTGTGCCCAGCTGACCAGATAAACGGAGTGATGAACGCGAAGTTCGTAAACTTGTTGAAGAGCGAACTTCCTCCACCGTGTGCATGGTGCACGCGGCACGGTCACATGCTCGAACTTCGACGCGCCGGACGGCACGCCAGGCTGGAGGCATTACTGTGATATATTGAGTGAGGAACGCGTTGACGAGTTCATTGTATGTACAGCAGATAGTAGAGCATGCGAGAACAATTCAGTGAATGTAACGAAGGTGTGACGGTGGAAACTCTGGCAATCAGGATATGTACGTGATGTATACAGACATTTGCCAGACGATGAGAAGGCTTGTTATGGTCCTAAATATGAGCAGATTGGTTCTGGATGACTAGACGAATTTCCGAAAACTAGTGGATAAAACAAAAGGCCGGGGATATGAGGCGCAGCAATAGGGGCTCATGGATAGCTATAGGTCGAGATAATATGATAGGGTCGAAAACGGTCGTGACATTCTGAAAAGAACTGATATCAGCCATGCAGCTTTTGCGAATAATAGTGAGTAGCCTACATATGCGAGCGAGAAACTACAACAAATCGGTTGATGACGGGAAAGGGACGAAATCACTGTCGTGATTGGTTTGCGAAGTTGTGCGATCAGGTTTATCATAATCCTTTCGTACGCGTAGTGTTCCGCCTGGATCTTGCTCGAATACGCTTTGCACTGGTATCATGGGAAGTGCGGGGAGTTTCTCGAGTGACCTTGACGTGACCTTTGGCGTTTCCTGGCTCTTATCCTTCTTGGGAGTAGATGCGCCATGCGAGTGCTCAGACGTCTGAACAGAAGACGTGGTCAAATGAGGACTCGCAGCTCGTTCGTCGACTGGAGGTGCGGGCAGGTCCCTCTCTTTCCGAATCCCCCCATCTACCGACTGGGCAGTAGAGGTATCTTCTCCAGATGTGGCGTCAAGACCCGAGCTGGTGACTGATCGAGAAGTATCTTCGCCATCACCCTGACCCGACGACTTCTCCTGCGCGTTATCTTCATCGTCATTGAGCACATCAACGCTTCGCCCGCCCGTGCGATAGCTCCCATTCGTCCACAGACTACGATCTCTCAGCGCGCTCGGAGTGCTCGGCTGTCCGAGACCAGTACTTATCTGCGCGCTCCATCCGCTAGCCTCGCTCTCCCAACTGCCTCTCCTCGAACTTCTAGGACGCAGCGCTCTGACACTGGCATCCACATCCCCATCGCGGTCACCTTCCATCAAAAGTCTCTCGTCATCTCCGTCAAGCTCCCCTAGAAGAAAATGGCTAGTGCTATCTCCAAGACCGGCTGTCCCGCTAAAATGCGACAATGAATCGTCTGCCAGTGACCTACGTCCGGCAAGAGCATTCACTCCGATACGCGCACCAGGGATTCCAAATGCAGAGGAAGCAAGGGTAAGCATAGAAGCATCGTCAAGCGGAGGGGACGAGGGACGCGGATTGTTCCTCGGATGATGCGTGGTGTGTTGTGGAGCATTCAGGCTGCCATGGTTTATTCCTCGCGAAGTGTAAGTCGTAGATGACGGGCGAGACGACGGTGACGGGGGAGACAAGGCAGAGAATGTAATCGAACCGCCAGTGCTTGGTGCAGAGGAATGTGTCCGGACGTGGGGACCCAGTCTATGTGACAAGGTGGTAGGCGTCGGAGGAGCTTGAGCGATATGAGCCATTCCTCCCGTCAAATCGACGCTGAGCAGAGTGGTCGGTTTTGTACTTGCGGCCATGCTCGCAAATGTACGTGGATCTGAGAGGTAGGAGGAAGATGAATGCGACGGGGATGGCGAAGGAGGCGAGCTTGGTGGGATCGGACGGACGGAAGCATCCTCGTCGGCTTCACGAAGACTTGTCGGAGACCATGTCGATTCTCGAGCGAGAGAGTCGCGGTAGTCTTCAGAGGAGTCGATGGTGTGCGCATCAGTTATGCTACTAAAATCCTCTGAGCCGTTCAACGATATGGTATTATGTCTGGTCGTGGCGATCGCGCTGTTTGGGCGAGGTTTCGAGCCCTTGGCACTCTTCCGACTGGGCGGCACAACAGGCAGAGGAGGCACCGATGGAACAGAGGACCTACGGTTCTTGTCCTTAACGCTTGGTGATCGCGTACCCGCTACCCTCTGACCCCTCAACGCATCTCCATCCGAAGCTCTCCTAGGTCTGACCGTTCCCGCCAACTTCCGCTGAAACCAGTTGATGATCGGTTTGCTAGTCTTTCTCGACATCCTCTTCATATGCGACTGAGTCGGTGGAGGGAGAGGGGGCAGCTGTTTCTTCGGAGGAGCAGAGTGATTTGGGTTGGAATGCTGCTTAATATCGGAGCCTTCCTTCTTCATCTTCACAGACTGATTGGTATCATGCGACACGTCGGTGTTATGCTTGGGCGGCTGATGCAACGTTACAGGTTGCATTTCAAGATCTGCTGGTGGCTGTGGTATCGCTGTAGGCATTTCGATGGTGGTGGGGAAGGAAAAGGTGCAAAGCGTGCTTTCGCCTCGCCGTAGTCACGGTTGAAGCAAGTCGGGTCTTGGCGCCCAAGATCGCAATCGTAGATTGTCTCACTCGAGGCACCGCACATCCGTGGCGGGGGAGCGCTAACCGGGACTGCGACTACACCTCATCCTCTACCAGCGACCTATACATCCTCTTCCACACCCTGAGTTATCTACAGCATACACACGCGTTGAATTCGATACTAAATACTCTCTAATACCAGTACTAGCCAGCTATTCAATTACAAGATACTAATCACATGCTACCGCGGATACTGCCTCGTTTACACCGTACACCTCACTCTCTGCGATTACCCTCAGCCTCTCGACGAGCTTACAATGCACACACCATCATCATCTCAGATCCCCCAGCACACTCGGACGCAGCTCCATCCATATCCTTAGCACACCCCAAGGACCCTGGATCCTCGTCGCAGGGCTCGAGCTCACCTCTCTCGGCATCACCTTCCCAGTCCTCCTCTTTCTCCTCACCTCCTCCGCCATCTCAAACTCCCGAAGAAGATACTGTAAATAACAACTCCCCTGTTCCGTTTGTTCCTGCGGCCTTTGAGCATCACAATGACCCGCCAGAGCCCACGAACCTACCCTCGCCCCACCAGATTGCTCCTCCCTCTCTGTATGCACATCCTCCTTTCGATACCCACCAATTCTTCAGCGTGCTGGAGAAGACATTTGCTACTTCTACAGCTCGCAGTCTCATGCGCGCCACACGTGCCCTGCTCGTGGATAGGATAGGCCGTGTACGCAGAGAAGCGCTGACCGTAAAGGACCTCGAGAGCGTGAGTGTAAATCGTCATTACGACTGGCCAATTTCACTAATTGATGTGCAGCAAGCATATCTGTTTAAAGCCGCTCTATCTGAGCTGAGAACAGAGATTACCATGCGCACCCGTAATGAGTCGGCTGCGATGCGAACTGCTTCAGCCGCGCTACGACGCGAAGTAGATGCTGTCGATGGACACATGAAAGAAGACATCGCCAATCTGAAGCATGAGTATGTCCGTATTTTATGTCCCGCCGCTTGAAATCTTATTGAGGGCGTAGAATCCAAATGGAGTTGGATAGTAGAAAGAATGAGGCGAAGAATGACCTGAAACGGATGGATATTGAGATTGAGGTTCGTCTATAGTATCAGTGTGAAAGTTCGATTGTATTCTGATACTGCGATGTTGTGCAGGAAGTACTGAATAAGTCTCTCATCTCCTTAGGAGAGCACCGCACGCTTATGGAAGAGGTCAAATGGGACAATATGCGTAAATCTGTCGGTACGTGTATTCATATCTACTACCAGATGCAATCAATCTTACTTCGATTCAGCTGCATTGAGCGGTTTCCTTGTGGTCATCGTGATCGCTATGGAGCTCCTCGGTTCGAAGAAACCAAAAGCAAAGCCCCCGCCTCCACCGCCAGAGATCGTGCACAGCGATGTAGAGAATATGCAGGACAAGTATTAATGACGAAGCATGACATCTGGCCTTGGTAGACTATCGTATAACATCCACCCGAGTGAATTTTGGTCATAATAATCCGAAATGCTCATGATCAAGTGTGGACTATAAGTTACATGCTCGGTGTGTACTGGTGAACGACTAGTGGTACTTCGAAACTCAAATTCCATCCGAGTCAAGTGCTGGCCCACTTCTCTCAAACCTCTCATAATATAAGTACACCTAGCGGTAATTAATACATGGAACAACCTGCTCTGGCCCACGAAATAGTAGTTGATGTATCGAACAATCCCCACCGCCGTTATCGGACGTCCAGCTTCTCGAGCTTCTCCGCCAGTGCCTCTGCCCCACCCTCCGCATCTTGTTTCGCAGCCTTGCCCTCCTTCGCAGCGGGCGGAGTCGCCTTTTTCCGCTTCTCCTCCCCTGCAGACTCGTCGTCGTCGTCCTCCCAGTTATCCTTCACCTTCTCCGCTGCCTTCTCCTTCCGCTTCTCCTTCCGTTTCTCGTTCTTCTTGGCGCTCTTGCTCAGGCCGGCGGTGGACGACGCCTGCGCGGGCTTCGAGGATGGCGGGGGTGCCCAGCCGATGATGTGCCCCTTGGGCAGCGCGTTCCCGTCCATCTGCGCTTGTCTCGTCCCGCGGAAGCGGCGCACGTCTTCCTGCGGTGTGAACCCCGGTCGAATCTTTTTCTCTTTGCGGACGCTGCGTAACGCGTAAATCGGTCACATAGTATACCATACCATAGCAGCGCCAAGATCAGTGAATCTATGCTTGCCAGACAGCGAAGAGGAGACTTACGTGCCATCCGGCCTCTTCGACTCGGGTATAACGCGCTCGAGTGTGCGAGGATCGACCGCGATTCCAGAAAGACTTGTGTCAGGTATAATATCTGGCTTCGACATGTTGCTCAGGGCCTAATTTAAAACCAAAAAAGCAGAGTAACGCGACAGCCAGAGAAGTGATTTAGAGTGCTGGATTCTGAAGACCTGATAACATGCAAGGCGCCTAGATCTAGCAAGCTTCTCGCAATTCAGGCGGAGCTTCGAAAATAGGCGAAATGCGCGTCTAAAGCGTAAAGCATCTTTCTCTCATTAGCCATCGTCTCAAACAGCGAGCTTGCATCTGCTCACACCATCTCCTTTACTATCACAATTTACTGGTTGAAGTCTTATACTGAGCATAAAAACCTACTATGCGTTACGCCGTACTTGTCACAGGCCCTGCGGGTGCAGGGAAGTCAACTTTCAGCAACGCCCTCCTGACCCATCTACAAACCGCAAAACGCACCGGACACCTGGTCAACCTCGACCCAGCAGCGAACAGTGACGCATTTGAATACGAGCCCGCTATTGATATTCGCGACTTGGTCAGCCTAGACGACGTCATGAGCGAGCTGGACTACGGACCGAATGGTGGCTTGGTGTATTGCTTCGAGTGAGTGAGTGCGGATTCGTTCATCGCAGGTGCCATGCATTCCGCATGGTGCCGTGCTCGAAAGAGTATAGTTCCCGATACTCATAATCCCTGTTCTTCCCGCGCAGATATCTGCTAGAGAATATGGATTGGCTAGAGGAGGAGCTGGGCGGGTACGACGACGATTACCTCATTATCGACTGCCCAGGTATGTACGTCTTCTACGCTATCTGGGACCCTCTTAATATATCATATCACGCAGGTCAAATCGAACTTTATACACACCACCCATTCTTGCCCACACTAGTACGAAACCTGACCCGAATGGGTATCCGCGTATGCGCGACATACCTGATAGAGTCCCAGTTTATGGAAGACAAATATAAATTCTTCAGGTGGGTCGCCATATGTGCCATCTGTGATCTAACTTCTTACAATTGTGTTATAGCGGGGTGCTCTCCGCAATGTCAGCGATGGTGAACCTTGAGATACCCTGGATTAATGTCATGTCGAAAATGGATCTGGTCACAGCAAACACAGAAGACTCTGGGAGCGGAAGGAACGGCATCCGAACAAGGAAAGACATTGCCAGGTAGGCGCACCTTCCTTCGGCCTGCTCCTTGCCTTCGCAGCTAACGAGTGGCATAGATATTTGGAACCAGACCCTATGCTCCTCATATCAGCGCCGGGCAGCCATTCAGAGAAGATCGAACGCAATTCGAAGTTTCACTCCCTGAATCAAGCTATCGTCCAGCTGGCAAGTTCCATGTTGCAACGTACTTGCGGGATGTTGACATTCATACAGATTGAGGACCACCCACTTGTCTCGTTCTTGCCATTAGACCTGACAAATCCCGATTCCATCGAGACGGTACTAAGTCATATTGACTATACTATGCAGTACGGCGAAGACGAGGAGCCAAAGGAGGTAAGTCGTTGCAGTGTCAAGTTGTGTTATGTATGGTCCACCAATACGTTGATTCAGCCGCAAGATATGGATGACGGCGATTTTGCAGACATGGAATAGATATCTCTGTATCTGTATCCACCTGTATCTTTAGAGACAAAATTGCGGTATCATCTCGCATCGCAAGTGTGTACGCCGTGGTACTGAAGCCATTATCTGAACCCGCAGTGCATAGCTCCTGGGCGTGCGATTTTCACAAGCTCGTCTCGTCACCGCTCTGTTATCGCAGGTGTTTGGCTTCATATCCAATCATCTCACATATGATCTTACCACAGCCTCTATGGCTCACAGCCCTTCGCTCTAATACGGCTCAAAGTTTGTCAGCACGGATCGCCACTCTACGCCAGAAATCCTAGTAGCTGCGCGCCAAGTGAGGCCAAGTGGCGTCGATTCCGCGAACTCGGAGTCCCGCGACTCCTGCATTTCTGCATTTCTATCTTCTACGAGTCATCCCTCCCAATCCCCATCCCAAGGCGTTCGGTTTTTGGAGCCGAACCGCGCCTCAAAGTGACGCATGAATCACGAAGTTCGTCTCTGGTTGGAGCTACGTTTTCCTTTTTCTAATTTCCGAGGCTGCGGACATTTGGATTTTTGATTTTCAACCGGACTATGTGCGCCCGGTCACCGTGCAAAGTATGCGGTGCTCTCTGCCCACTGCTTATCGCCCTCTGCATATCTGTCCTGTTCGCTCTTGTTGCCAAGTCCTCCGGGTTGGCCGATGTGCATCTGTCTGCACTCTCGACAGCTGCGTTTGGCTTTCTGAAGTGCACAGCCTCTTCATGTCAGTGATGCCGATCCACTGCAGGCAGTGTGCCGTTGGACATAAACAAACTAACACTAACGGCTCGAGTCACTCAATTCACTGCCCTACTGACGTTGGATGCCGGTTTTCATGTAAGTCTTATTTCAGGCTTATGTTATACCACGACGCTTGCTGACACATTGCTAGACTTGTCCAGTCGTATTGCAGCCCGTCGCCCTATCACTTACTTATCGAAGTGTCCTCTGGTGGCAAGCTCGGCTTCGCGCATCTGACAAGTACGTGGCTGGATGAATATCGTGCTTGACGTCTTTGACACGTTGACGTCCAGGGTCGCGAACTGTCGACTCCGGGTCGTGCAGTCTCCGCACGCAGTTCTGTTCAATTGTCTGTGTAACTTGTGCTTACGCTGCTGGCTTATAAAGTGCGATATGCCGACGGCTGAGGGCTGTATTGAAAAAAGGCATATATTCTGTAGCATCGAGGCAGTTCGAATGAACAGATTGTCAAAATTCACAAGCTAGCTTGACGTCTGGGTCTTTATCCTACGCAGCACACTATGTTCATAGTTGCCATCTCGGTACGGTCGAGCTCCTCTTACTGTCCCACCCTAGTGCTTCTTATCTCCCGCCGGGTGCTTAGATTGTCTGCTCATTCAAATTCTAGCTGTGATAGGACTTGAAACCTAATAAGGATGCGCCGCTGGACATGAACACACTAGGCTCCAGTAGGCAACTCAGGTTGTTCGCCATGGTTCTCTGTATGAGTGGCGTGGACAACTGTTTGACCACGGGAGAGATAACACACTATCTCAAGCTGCGTTCGCAGCGTATCAACTTTCCAACAAGGAGTTGTGCGCAACGACCCCTACTCGTGTGTTGTGCGCCGTAGCACAGATCCACAACAGAGCGCCAGTACGGTGATGCGGAAACGGGGTGGAGGAGCGTCGGCATCACGAGGGCGCTGCAGCCGTCCTCGTTGCGCACACGAAGCCGCCCTTTTCCAGAGGGGATATGTAGAATGTGGGACAAACGTTGCGATATCTTTGGGTGACAATGCATGTCAGCCGCTGCGGGCGACGGCGGGCGAAACAAATAAGGCGCAGAAGAGGCTCAATCAAATTCTGGAATAGTGACTAAGGTATTGTTTGCAGCTGTGGGTGTGCTGCCTCACCGTAGCCATGAGGCAGACCCTGAGATAAATATCAAATCAAGTGGCGAAGGGGGCTATTCGCCTTGATAGCGTTTCCAACTCCTGTGTAAGAGGAATGCTAGAGCGTGTAATGTACATTCAGTTGCACACAGACCTTTCCCAGTCGGAGAAGGAGGTGTCGTAAGACCGACAAGGCACCGTTCAGCTGACTACGCTATGACCAGGATTCAATAAGGATGCTGTGAGTCGTATGTTTTACTCGTATGTCGTGTTTGTTCTCTCGTTAGTGATGTTGTTGGGAGGCTCGGGGGGTGTGAGAAAATTCCGGAAAGCGCCGATCCTCATCAGACGGAAGCAGACTTGTGATCGAGTGGGATCTCGATCTGCGACTCGCCATTACCGCATGAAGAGAGCCGCCCAGGGGTTAACTTGGGATAACCCTCAGCAGACCAATGGACACCACACAGACAGGCTCTGACCCGGACACTCACCATCTCTACTCCTCACACCGCCACACTTCCCCAAAACATATATAATGTCGGTTGTATACACCTCTAACCACCCCGCTTACTACCAGAACCCACACCACCATCAGGCGTCCGCCTATCCTCACCTCTACCAGTCGTCTGCGTACTCTTTACCGCTCAGCACATACCCTTCACGTCCATACGACGTATCTCCACGAGAAGAAATGCCTTCATACTACGTACAGAGCCAGCCGTCCTCGCGTTCGCACCACCACCACTCCTCGCACTCGCTCTCTAAGTCTCACTCTGCGACAGGGTACCCCGCGCAGCCGGTGTACTACACCAGCGGCACGCACCGCGACTATGCCTACGGTGACTCCGGTAGGCACCGCAGGGCATCGAGCGTCGGTCACGGAGGGCACTACTACCCCTCGAACTACCAGAGCTCGGGATACTACAACCAGTCTCCACAATACTACCCATCTAGCTCGGGTACGCGCAGACGGTCGTACTCGACCTCGCGTCACCACCACACCCCGACTGTGATCGATGCCAGGCATAGCAGCAGCAGCCACCGCCGCCCCAGCGTATCCTACGTAAGCACCTCCTTCACTTCTACGATTGGGCGAAGCTGACCGTTTTGCTATGCCATGATACAGGGAGATGCTGGGCACTACCATTCCCACTACCACAACGAACCCATCGGTGACCGTGTCCGCCGCTGGTTCGGTCTTGGCCCATCGCACTACCACTCTGGCTCTGGAGGCAGAGTCGAGTACACAGACGCCCGCACCGGACGTCCAGTGGACATCCGTGGCCGCCCCGTCTACAGGGTATAATGCTCTCGACGGTCGGAACACCCCACATCGCCGGGCGAGCATCGGAACCGCAATGGAAATATGACTCTCGATGAATTTGCTCTATAATCTATGTATGCACCCTCTGGACAGTGGTTTGCTATCGTCGCGCTATGTATCGTTAATTGTTATGCAACCTATGTAATACCCGTTCTGCTTAGCAGTATATACCCTCTGTACATGTATATCTAGTCTAGTCACAAACATAAACCAATTGTATCAGTATATCGCTGAGACGGAGTCTGCTGGATGCTGAAGATCCGTCATCGGACAGCTCCACGGAGCTACGGAGCTCGCGAAAGTTCGTCTCGCAGAAGATGGAGCACATTTAATATTGGGAAATCCGATGACGTATGCTACGAACATTTGTTACAATTCCTGACTATGTACAATCTAGATAACAATGTACGATCTAGTCTAAGGGATAGGATACAGATACGCATCGATGGACCAGTCTGTCCGTCGGCTAGCCAAAAATACGCATAAAAAATGGATAAAGAAGAAATAAAGAGATAAACAACACGGATCTCGGACCACATGCACAGACACAGACACATAAGCAGGAAGCAGGGTTAAGCAATACACGTAGTCAATGCAAGCATCAGGGTAACGGACAGTATTAGTGGAGCGGAGGGCTAACGGGATCCTACTTCTTCGGTTCGGCACGCCCGCACACCCGCACACCCGCACTTGGCATGGAGCGCACGGAGGGAACATCTTGCGGAACTCAGGCGTCGATGGCCGGCCGCAGCAGCGCAGCCTCCTGCCAGAACTGCACTTGCTCGATGAGCTGCGAAACGACGGCCACGACCTCCGCGCGCGTCTTCACCTGCGTCGGGTCGTCCCGCGGGCCCTCCCACAGCACCGCGATGCTCACTTCCACCTGTGAAGTAAAATGAAGATATGATGAGTGACGAGTCGATTGAGGAATTTAATTGGGAGGAGGGCTTACCTTCTGTGCGAGATCGGAGAGTGCGTGCTCTAGCGCCTGGCCGACTGCCTCAGCCGCCTTTGCCAACCGTCCCATGATCACCTCCGCCGCACCCTCGAACATGTCGTCCTTGATCTCCCCGACGATGTTGTGGAAGAGCGCCTGCGTGAATATGGACGGTCAGCACAAACACTGCGACTAGATGCATATGATGCGTACCTTCTGACGCGCAACACTACCTTTGCCGCGCTCCGCCATCGCGGCCTCATACCCGTCGAACAGCTGGTTCTGCACATGCGGCGCCAGACACCGACTGACCTCCTTCTGCTCCCCATTGATCGTCTCGCGCACCGCGCCGAGCGTCTTCTGCAGCGCGACTTTCGCCTCCTCGAACGCGAGCTCGCCCTGCCCGCGCGTGCGCTCCTTCAGCCCCGCCGCCGCCGTGTCCTCCACCTCCTGCACGACCTTGCGGATCGCCGCGTTCGTCGCCGCCTCGAACCCGCCGAACAGGTCCGACTCGAACACCTTCGACCAGCTGCTCGCGATTTGGCGCGTGAACGGGTTGGAGAGCTCGACGTTCAGGTCCTGCCGCCAGGATCCGTGCCGGCGCAGGGCTGTGGGTAGGGTAGGGGTGTATGTGTTAGTGGGCAATCATGATGCCGGGGATGCAGCAATGGAAGACGTACTGGCGCGGTAGGTGGCCCAGTGCATAGACGCGGCGAAGGTGTCCGAAGTGTCGAGGGCAGCTGAGGCGGCGCTGATAGCACCCAGCCGGCACTTCTCCTCTAGCCCCTCGCGAAACATCTTCTGTATCTCGGCGACGCAGTTCTCTACGACTTTGTCAAAGTCCTGACAACGATGAAGTTCAGACACATGCTAGACGAAATCATCTGTAGACGAGACTTACCCTGCACAGACGATGCGTGATTCCAACAGGCTCGCCGAACTTGTCTACCTTCGGTTCCTTATTGTTCATTGTGTAGAGGCCTGCCAAAGGGTCCGCAAACGCGCCCAGCGACGGCATATCGAACCCATCGTCAGAGCTCGCCCATCCACTTCCAAAGGCAGCCATCGGGTCATCTGGGTCGTCCTCGTCCTCGTCCGCGGGGTCTGACTCCCACTTCTCACGCAAGGTTTCGCGGTCGGCGGCGGTGACGTCGCCGATGCCGTCCACGTACATCTTCACTGAGTTGGCGAACGTCTTGAGGTGAGTGAGAAAGTTGCGCGCGGCGCGCTCGCGGGAGGAGACGGTGAGGTGGTGGCACCATTTCTGGAGCGCTGGGACGCCGGTGTCTTCCACTTTGGTGAAGCATGTGGGGTCGCCGTCGCCCTTGACTTGGCCTGTGGTGGGTGGGTTAGATGTTTGTATATCCAGTTGACGTTCGGTGACTAGAGCTTACCTTTGAGACGAACATAGTCGCGCGAAGAGCACGTAAAGACGGGGAGGTCGATTTCGTCGTAGTCTAAGAGACAAAATTGTCAGCGCGTGACTTCGTGGAAGACTGTTCAGGACATACTGCGAATGTTTACGGTGGGATCAAAGCTATCAGGATCGCGTTGCTCAGCAGCAGCGTCTTTCGTGGAATGTCAGTACAGGTCAAGGAGCGCAAGATATAAACGCACCATCTAAATCCTTCAGTCCGACACGGAAATCCTCCTTGAGGACGTCACGGGAGAACTGGATGTGAATCATCAGCCCATGTTCTGTCCGTGCAAATATATTGAACTCACCTCAGACCGCTTCAAGGAGCAGAACGCATTCTTTTCCCTCTGCGCCTTCGTCTGCCTCTTCTTGATTGTGGCGAGAGCATCCATAGCCTCCTTGCGGAGCCGTCGCTGCTCAGACAGAGCAACACGCCCTTCCTTGATACCGGTGTCGGCTTCCAGGATCTTCGCTTTCAAGGTCTCTTCCGTGACCTCCTCTTCTTCCTCGTCCTCATCCTCATCTTCATTCTCCGAGCCATCGTCCTCATTGTTCTCTTCATCCTCATCATCGCTGCCTTTGTCAGATCCCTTGTCGGAATCCTCGTCGTCGTCGGAGAATGTCATCTCCTCGTCATCATCAATGAAATCGTCGTCGTCTTCATCTCCCGAGTCGTCGTTCTTCCTACGCTTGGGAGATCCCCTACCGCCCTCTCGTGTGTTTTTGCGCTTTTTGCCCCGTTGGGTTTCCACCTCCTTGGGTTTTCGTTTGGCTGTGAGAACGGGAACGAAATCCTCCCCATTTTCCATGGCTTTGAGATGGTCTTTGTACTCTTGAAGAACAGGACGAAGCTGCTTCAGTGTTTTGTCGATATCTTACGCAGCGGACTAGTGAGGTTTTATCATTTAAAGACCAGGGAAACAGACCCACCTTTGGCTAGGGATTCGGCTTCGTCCTTTTTCTCCTTCCACTCCTCGTGCTCGCTCTTGCATTGCTCAATCTCAGCTTCGATCTCTTCGAGCTCCGGATCATCATCAAGATTAAGAGCACGGATGACCTCAGAGCACGAGATATCGTCGCACTTGGTGGCGATGAAAGTAATGGCGTTCGCGTCGTAGCTAGACGCAGGACGTAAGATACTGCTGTAGGAATTGAGATGAATTTACGTACTTTCCGTCTATACACATCATTCAGACAGAATTGTCAGCTTGAATCAGAATGCGTTTTGGTCTCAACTCACCCACTAGAAGAAAGACATCAGACACGAATGCTAAGGTCAAACCGACGAAAACTCACTCATAAGTTGCATCTTAAACGCGTCGCCCATCAGATCTAACGGTGAAATCATGTTCATATAACCAGAGTTGCTTTATGTCCAGTGAAAACTCACCTCTTGCTGTCTTGTCATCGACAGCACGCGTGATAGGAGCCAAAATCCAGATGCAGTCGCACTTCTTCATGTAATCCTTCGCAATATTGTTCCTCGCCGCGTTCGCGTCGGCAACACCAGGCAGGTCAACCAAGATGGCCCCGGTCGATAGAGCGTCTGCGTTGCATTTGACTTGTACTTGCTTGATGAGCGGCCAGAAAGCAGGACCATCAGGGTCGTCATCGTCATCCTTGGCCTTGCTGGGTCCCGCTCCGCTGCCCCCACCAGTCTTTTTCTTGTTTTGTTCTCGGAGCTTCTCAATGAGGCTTTTGCCTTGGTCTTTCTTCTTTGGCGCGGCTTTGTCCTTGCCCTTGCCCTTCTTGTCGCCTCGTTTCTGGTCTTTAGAGTCGATGTACTTGCCGATCTCCAGCGCAAAGCTCTTGGAGTCCTTTGCCTCGATGTGTTTGGTGGTGCCGAGAATCTTCGCCACCCCTGCGAGAGACGTGAGTTTCGCCGATTGAAACCGACCGAAGAACACTTACGCGGTTCACGAGCGATAATTTGATCAATAGACATCTGTACTAGCTGCTCTGGTGAGACAGAAGGATAGACTGCATGCACCTGGAGACCAATAAGCTCAAACCCATCATTTGGCGGTGAAAACACGTACTTTCGACCAGGCAACGCCGGCGTCTGAACGTAAGTCAGTGCTGCGCTTGAGATTTCCTTCTTCGTCGACCAAGTCATCGAGAAGGACTTTCAACTCCTCTCGCCATTCACGCTCCGATAGGAACGGAACGTCTGCCTCGATGGTCTTCTTTGCATGGTATGCAATCTCTGTGACAACCGCCGTACATGCTGAGAAGAAAGGTAAGACACAAATGAATCAAATATGCTACAAAGCCTACCTCGCATGCCACTGGTCGGTACGATAGTATCTGAAACGACGCGTGTTCAGCTCTATTCATCACAACAAACGCTGGCCAATCCTACACACCGTCTAATATCGCGTTTAGAATCGATGATTTTCCGGCGCCGGTAGCTGAGAATACAGAGGTGAGCTGGACTGTGATAGATGTGATCGAGAAAACATACCCCCGCAAACGGCAATCATAGTAGTAGGAGCTCCCTGGCCCTGCAAGCTGCAAGCACCGTCAGATCCTTGACAATCTGGTCTGTGGCGCATATACACACCTCTCTATCTCTCGAAGCCACACATCCTTTCGAAGTTTACTGCCTAACTCCAATCTCTTGATGTTCGCCTTCAAAGTCTTCACCATGGCTAACCCTTCTGTCAACGCCTCCTCAGGAGCATACGAGATGTCGCGCGGTGACTGATAGATGGTGTAGGTCGGGAGAGCCGCGTGTGATGCGGCCTCAGCAGCTGCTCCCGACAACGCCGGGGCGTGTTTCATCTCCACGTCCTCTCCTTTCGTGAGAGACGCGTTATTCGCGCCCGTGGACCTCTGAGACGCGTCAACATCACGAAATTGATTCTGTACGCGACCGCCCTGAAGCAACGACGCGAAATTAGAAGCTAATTAGAAGATAAAGTTTAGATGACGCCTACGACGCGTGTGGGATCGTCGCCTTCTGTCTTGACGACTGGCTTTTTCTCATTGAGCCACGACTTTTTGGGCGAAAGAGGTGGTAGATGCGCGTCTTGGGGTTCTGGCTTCACAAAGGGTGCGTTCTGCGGGCCAAAGCTGGTGATAAGTGTGTCGAACTCTATCAGATGAGAAGACGACATACGCCGCGTGAGCCGGTGCTCATATTCATGTTTTCTTTGTGGTCCATTTCCTCCTCGGACTTGATTGGGGTACTAGCTGTATTCCCCAGTGTTTGAATGTGATGTTGAAGGTGACGGCTAGAAAGGGGTCGGTGGCCGGATTTTGAGGAAATGTTCGAGTTTCGTGGGACTTTATATTGGGCGTCTCATTGACCGTCGCGTGGGATTGCATATTGGGCGTCTCTTTGCCCGTCACGTAGGATTACATAATCATTTTCATTACTGTTGCCACAATATTCAACCTCCTCTCAGCTTTCATCAACTTTACTCTCGTCTATACCCATACTATTACACCATGTCGCAAGCACAAGCATCTATTCCTCCACAACCGCGTGCAAAGGCTCTCCGTGCTTGCCTACTCTGCTCACTGGTCCAGACCCCAGCGGATTTCCGCAAGCACGGTTGCCCGAACTGTGAAGAGCTCATGCAGGTCCGTAATCGTTCTCCATGTTTATCACACTTAACATTTACCGGTTATACCCTTCTTGGATCCATAGATGAAAGGATATATGGACCGCATACAGATGTGCACGACGACACACTTCGACGGTGTCATAGCCGTAATAGACCCGGAGGCAAGCTGGGTCGGTCGGTGGCAGCGAGTCTGTACGTACAGGAAACCCTTTCTATCTGTAAGCGACACTAACTTGTGGATTACTTTCAGCTAAATATGTACGTGGGATGTATGCGGTTCGCGTCAAGGGACGGATACCCGAAGACGTTGAAGCCGAGCTGGAGAGTCGAGGGATAAAGTACCGGCCGAGAGACCAGACGGAAATGGACTGAGATCACCTCTCTCCACGCCCGCCGTGTTAGTTCTTGCTTTTCATTGACTGTATATCCTTGTCTCTTGAGTTCGCCCATTATGTTGTATCAATAGCACTTCACGTCGTATCACTGAGACTTCAAGCATCCAGATATCACCTCACCACAGCCTTATTGCTACATGAACTTGTGAAGGACCTCTACCATAATATATCTACTCATGCGAAGCATTGGAGAGGTTTTGCGTATGTTTCTCGCTTTCCTTCGTTTCTCCAGGTTAGGGTTCAGCGTGGCTTCGCCAACTACTATGTGCATACGAGAGTCATTGCAAAAGCTTCGCATGGGAGAGGTCCTGTTTGTTTTTCATTCTCCAAGCGTACACAAGTCTATCATGGTTACTTTATTTTCATTCTCATTCTCACATTGCCAATTTGAATGACGGGTTTCTCAATTCTGTGGTCCGCTCTTACTAGACATCGCCGGTTGTATGACATTATTGACTCGTTACGAATACATGACTGTTACCAATACACCGTATACTACGTGAGCTAGGGATGCAGATGAGTCTGAATGGAATAGGATGCAATAGAGAGCAGTATTAGAGATACGATGCAGATGTGGGGAGGTATAGTGGTATGCAAATCCCACTCGCTAATAAAGCGGATGAGGATGACGACGAAGATAGGATGCAGATGAAGTATGGACAGAACCTATGCAACTCAATGGGAAGTGCGTGATAGAAGAGATCATTATAAAGGGGCATAAATGACGTTAGTCGACTATTGCATCACCCTTATCCAAGGCAAGCTGCATAACTTCGAGAGCGGCCAGATGGAACGGTAGGATCGGGTTCACCTTCAGCCGCCATCGCTGGGAGGAAAGGATAGAGAGATCGTGATAATTCCGCGCCACCTCCTGGAGGGTCACCTCATCTGCTGTTGCAGTTGATTGCGGGGATTGGACAGAACCCAGCAGGTGCAGATGGAGCATAGAGATCGGGGTATAATCAGATCCTGCAGGGATTCGCAGCATAGTCGTCGTAAGTTGCGGGCGCATCCCTAGCACCTCCGTGGTCTTCTCGTCCTCAGGATCCGGAATACAAGCGTAGCCTGGAGATAAATGGTGGGTAGATGGAACAGCGAGTGTGAAGCGAATTCCAGGCTGGAGAGTATATGTTGTGGCGGATATATCACTAAAGCCTGTTCCTGGAGCGACCTTAGGTGAACGACTGAGAGAAACAGGGCTTCTTGTGGCTTGCAGTTGCTCAGGAGAAAGGAAATGCCACCGGTTATCGACCTCAGCAGCAAGTAAAGCTACTCGCAGAGGAGGATCGCTAGTCAGAACCTCGGGTTCCAGGTACGATGACCAAGCTAGGCAGGTGAAGTAAGCACGGTTCGACACCAATAAGTGATAGAACATACCATCAAATTCGCCGGCGGACATAAACCCTAACTTCGCAATGACAATATGCCACTCCACGTTAGCCTTCATAGCCATACTCAGCGCAAACGCCCATACACCGGATACTACAAAAGATTCCTCGCTATCGCTTGGAATCAAAAGAGCCCACAAGTCATGTGCCGAGCCTGACTGATCAATAATCGCCATGAAGAGCCATTTTCCACACGACGAGATAAGATACGCGACATGGAGAAACATGTGGCGATCTAAGACGTCCAAAGAGCTAGGATGCGCTTCCCGCAGGTATTTGACTTTCTTTTGCGCGACATGAGCAAGGATGAAGGCTGGCTCTTGGAACAATGCGTCCACATTGCTATCGCTTCCTGGGATGAGCGAACGGGCCATCGTCCGCTTAGTACGCATCCGCAGTCGGTCATACACAGATGCCGCTAGCAACTCCAGGCCGGAATGGCTCATTGAAGGAGTGTTGAGACCACCCATCACGAAAGGTTCCGGGACCAGTTGGAAGACCCTGGGAACACTCTGGGGGAGCTTGGAAGCTTTCTTGATGGCAGACAACACACGACGAAGAACTGGGGAACTGAGGTTGATGACATGCGCAGGGAGCACGATGTAAAAGACCGCCGGGGAGTCGGGGTCCGGAAGACTCGCGATAAACGACGCTAGAGACAGCGGTCAGCTTCAATTTCACAGTAGCTCTCATGACTCACGTAAGGCTTTCCTGATCGCATCCAGATGAATTGGAACAAGCCCATCTCTGACACAACTTGCCGCCTTCCCGGGAATATGCTTCCCAAAATGCTTAGCCTACAGTGCTATGAGTTACGACACATAAGATTGCAGGCAATTTGCAAACCTCGTAAGCAGCAGAAACGCCGTTGAGCCAGTCGGCAAGTTGTTGTTCCTTGTCATCTTCGCTACCTTCGAACAAAACAAAGCTGTTCACGTCCTTGCTACCGGCCCTTGGAGTCAAGCCAAGTTTCTCCCAGAACCGCAATGCACTTGGGAGAACTTGAATGATGGTATCGGCCTTTCCCACAGCCAGGAGAGGGCAATCTAGCTCTTGTATGGACATTACGTTACCCGCTTCATCATCTGCCCAATAATTAGAAGGAGAAGAAATTGTACAAAGATTGGAACATACCTGAGAAAGCGAGACGTAAATTGAGGGGTGCTTGCAACCAGTCGACTGAACATAGAAGTTGTTTCAAGTATTGCACATCGATTTGCCATACCTCCGCCGGAACCCTCTTGGATGCATAGGTAGCGAGAGCGCCGGCTCTCCATGAACGTTCCCACACTGGGTTCTCAATTAGTTCTTTGACCAATATCTGAGCAGCATCCTCAAGAGCCTTAGACTTCTCTGAGGCGTCCCCTAGTACAGCTGCTGGAGAGACCGGAGTGGGTACCGACATTGGCCCTACACCGACGCCTACAGGATTGTTGAGGTTCGCACCTGGAGGGCGCAGAGGCGAGCTAATCGGGAGCAGATATGAATGGCAAAAATGTGTTGGGATCAAGGTAGGTCCGAGAGGAAGATATGCTGGGGGAGGAGTGTGTGCACGAGAGGTAACTTCTGCATCTCGCTCATCTTCAAACAACTCCTCGTCTTCGTCTTCAGATTCAGAAGGAGCCTCATCCATGTCCGTATCCACTCCCGGACCTGGTGACGAATCTGTCCACTCTTCACGCTCATTCATCCACGCCGGAGACATCCTTCCCTCTCGGATGCGCCCGTCATCCTCCGTTTTACATCGCTTGCGTTTCAACCTGCGGATTATACCCACCCGTGGGTCGGTCACAGCTGTATAGCTAATCTTCCAATCACCAAAGTGTCGTGGCAATGGACGGCGTATTGGGATGGGGTGGGTACGGTCCTCTTCATCTGGCGGTGTAGGCAATGCGAATTTACCCAAAGCATATTTCCCATCGGAGAGCTTGTGCGCTTCGGCAAATGGTATAGGATCGAAAAGTGTCGATCCTAGACTCCCAGCGGAACCTTTCCGTCCGTGCCCAGATTGCGCATGGTCTGACAACATCACCGTTGGAGTGACCGGTGCAGAGCTGGATGGAGGAGTCATAGTAGGCGTGGTGGGTATCAAGTCGGGAGGGAGAGAGACAGCTGTACCAGGCGTGTCCATTGACCGCGGCGTGAGCCCTTCGCGCAGAGTCTGGCTTACCCATGGAAGTGCCTGGGTTTGAGTAAGACCAGAAGGAGGTCCTGGTCCCGACGCCTGGACGCTCGTGTTTACTGCTGGAGTAGTCACAAACCCTAGCGAGGCATTACTGGGGGCAGAAAGACCGGCGGATACCGTAGCACGCGTAGCTGGCGTATCAAAGAAATTGAAATCGTCGTCTGTGAGCGGACCGAACCCAGCACTCATGTCGAACCCGCCCGTAACGTCGCCGTTGACATCCATACCCATAGAGTAGTCTATGCCGACGTCGAAGTTATCGATATCCATGTCTAGATTCAGGAACTCTCCATTGCCTTGGTTCCACCCATTGTCAAAAGTCCCGAAAGATCCAAATTGAGGATTTATCTCCACGGGGGCGGCAAGAGATGGGACAACTGGCGCTGTAGAAGTCGCAACAGGCTGTGAAGACGACGCTTCAGCAGGTCTTGTAGTACCAGAGGGTAAGATTTCGGGTGGAGGTAACAACTCTGCAACGACCTCGTGGGCCGGGGGACTGGTATGAACCAGACTGCCTACATCCGCGTGGAGGTCATCCATAGGAACATCAGGAACATCTTCATGTAAGGAGGGAGACAGGGCTTGATGCAGTGCAGGGCCATTGCTCGTCTCAGTCGCACCAGCTTTAACGGTAGCGGCAGGTACGGGAGATGACTTGTTATGACCCCCGCCCATTCCTTTCTCTTCTGCCTTGACGTTGCTTGCTCCAACACGCGAGGAAGTTCCCTCGCGTTCTCTTCTAAGCCTCTCTCTCTCTTTCTCCCGTTCCTTTACCACGGCATCCACATAACCACTGACCTCGCTCGCGACCCGCCCATCGTCGCGGCTTGCAAGTGTTAGTGTCCTGAACGCACGAAGGGAGTCTGACATTGGAGAGCGCGGCCCTTGAAATGGATGCATCGGCTGTGGCGCAATGGGTGCCTGGTCATGATTGGACTCCACTAGATTCGGTGTGGTCCGCCTGGATTGTAACGAGGGAGGAAGATGTTGATCCGCGGCAGGCGATGGCGCCGACGAGGCAGTCATGGATGGCGTAAAAGCAGATAGAACAGACTTCGCAGAGATAGTTGCAGGCGGAGCTTGCATAGCAGTTATCGGTGGCGATGCCTGTAACTGAGCCGGCAAGGCGGGGACATATGACAACGGCGGTGGTATGTGTCTTGCGGCAGGACTAAAGGTGATGCAAAGGTTCGCAGGCCAGATGGCAGAAATGCCTTTGTCTTCTCCTTGTTTGTTCTGCACGGCGAGCCATAGTATAACATATGTCACCATGGATTGTGCGCCATTAGATGCGGAGTTGACCGGCCTCTTCCAATCTCCCGCACCAAGACCGACGAGGGCAGAGTCAAACTGGGCTGTTAAACCCCCTACAGGACCCGTATATGTGCTGAGATAATATGCAGGGACACAGTGAGGGAGTAAGACGATTGGAGTACCGGCCGGAATGGGAAGCATATTGTGGAGAGGAAGATAGCATGTAGGTCGCAGCACGGGGTGGATAAGTATGCGTGAAGGTGTTAGTTCAATCTGCAACTGACAATGCATGAATGTGCGCTGGAGGGCACGGTGATCCCACCCGGCGCCCCATTCACTCGAAGAAGCCGAGAGTGAGGGACTGAGAAGGAAACCATCCTTGAAGCGGACGGCTGAGCGTCCAGCGGCACCCTTCACCTGCGATGCTGTGGAAATGTCGTCTATCAAACGCTCTCGAAGTGCCCGTACGAATTCCGCGTAGATGTGACGTATGGGCACCCTTGGAAGTAGACAGACTGAGGACAATGGTGTCGAGGTCGGATGAATCCATCCAGGACCGGGAGAGTTAGTCGATAATTCGAGACACGTCGGACACGGTGTTGGTAGTGTGGAGCATGCTACGGAGCATGGATATAGGCCTGTTATTGCAAACCGCGACGATTCTAGTACTGAAGAATAAATTATGTCAGCGCTCCCTGGTCTAATTGTCAACGGAACAGAATGTGGTCCGAAGCTGCAGATGCCCGAGAGTAGTAAAACGCTGTCAGCATGCGCGGCGATGATGCATCATCAGTAGGAGTCGGGTGCGTGTCGACCCAGGGAAAGGTGAAGGTTTGGGAGAACCCAAGAACATCTGCGGGTGCTTAGCGCGGACCACATGATAACTGACAGAAAGATGCAGAGGCGAATGGGAAGACGAAGAGGCACTCACAACTCAGACCATCCAGCGTCAAATTCTGCAGAGCAGTTTCTGCTACGGAGGCGGTCTCTCCAGATCCTACAGCGAAGATATACAGCGAGAGGGAGTCTCGCGTGACGCTGACACAGGAAAAGAGCGAGTCAATTATAGGATGTGATGCATTCTCTTGCCAGACGCGACGCCGAGCTTGTTCAAGGAGGTCCAATGAGTTTCCCGCAATCGTAGCACCCGAAACATTGTAGACAGAGTATGCAATGTGTGGTTGGGGTGGTAAGCCGATGGCGGAGGCGAGTACGGATGACCCGACCGATATCCTAGGCGGAAATTGAGTGAGGATAG
Source organism: Phlebia tremellosa (assembly GCA_011032875.1). Taxonomy (NCBI): domain Eukaryota; kingdom Fungi; phylum Basidiomycota; class Agaricomycetes; order Polyporales; family Meruliaceae; genus Phlebia; species Phlebia tremellosa. The sequence continues at coordinate 67,634 of JAAIFI010000028.1, forward strand.
CAGAGCCTGTGTTATCGGAAGGGTGCAAGTGTTGTTTGCTAGCCATGTATACGCGAAAGTCGGACTGTGAACAAGAATGTAATTCGTGATACCGCCACCAAAGGAGGTTGAGAAAGTATTACTCGTGCCAAGAGGCGGAACGTCAGAAGAACATGCTCCGGGAGGTGATGGTATATGTGGTAAATTAGAGCGCAAAAGAAAGATATCCTGGAGTAAAGATGGTAGGTCAAAGGCGAGGTTGGTGTGAAAGTGAGAGAGTGGCAAGCGTACGCCGACGACCCTGCCGTCGCACTCGACGGCGGCGGCGGGGTCGAGCGCTGAGGTGGGCGGGCGTCAAGAAGGCGCTAACATTGCGGGCACGTGGCGAGTGTTTGAGCACGCGTTGTCAATTCTGTTGGTGTGGCAGTGAGCGCAGTGGTCGGCTTCCTTTCCTTCCCTTACATTTATCCTCCAAAATGCAGCCTGCATCCCGTCCAGCCTCTACCTCTACCAGGCCGACTGTTTCTCCTCATCCTAATCAGCAACATCAGGTCAATACCCAGACAAAAGTCTTTGATACCGCCCACGGCCGTCTCTTATGCATCGCAGACATTCGCGGTAGACTCTCCGCACTGAACGACCTCGCCCGCGAGGCTAATGCATGTGCAATCATCCATACTGGCGATTTTGGGTTCTTCGGTGCGAATCTCATGCATTTTATCTCATTTGACGCGGTTGACTGACCTACTTTGCCTTCAATTATCTCCCTTATTGCTTTCTGAAGAGGCGTCCAGTCTTGATCGTATCAATGACAGAACCCTTCGCCACCTCACGATGTATTCCCCGCTTATACCCTCTGCACAGCGCACACATCTCCTGGCTCCCGAGAACCCTCCTTCTGCCATCCGTTCTACTGTAACCATATCCCTTCTTTCCGAATTTCCCTTGCTGCTCTCTGGACAGATCAAGCTGCACGTTCCTGTCTATACCGTCTGGGGAGCTTGCGAAGATGTGTCTGTACTGGAGAAGTTCCGTGCGGGCACATATTCGGTGGACAATCTGCACGTCCTCGACGAGGCCACAACCCGCCTACTCGATCTCGGTGGCGTCAAGCTACGTCTACTAGGTCTCGGTGGCGCCCTTGTGCCCCACAAGATGTTTGACAACGGAGATGGGTCTGCCACGATTGCTGGGGGGCAAGGGACGATGTGGACAACTGCCTTGCAGATTGGTGAACTCGTTGATACCGCACAGCGCGTGTTCGATCAAACCGAAACACGACTTCTCGTCACACACGCAAGTCCTGGACGGGAGGGCATCATCGCGCAGCTTTCTCTCGTCTTGAAAGCCGATCTCACCATCTCAGCTGGCCTCCACTTCCGTTATGCCTCTTCGTACAACGAGTTCAGTGTGCAGGGCGACTTTGAGGGTTTCCGACGGAAACTCCTTGTTGGTAAGGAGGGCTTTGATAAAGTTTGGGAAAGCGTGAAGACGCAGGTTGACGCCGTCATTGACGAGAACCAGCGTGTTTTACTCGATAAGGCGTTATCCGTCGTCGAACGTATACCCCCACCTCCGAACATGACACAACCCAATGGCCACCTGCCTGGTGAGGAGCCAGCATGGAAGAATTGCTGGAACTGGAACCTTTGCGACGCTGCATATGGCTCTCTTGTGCTTGACATCAGAGATGGTCGTGTCAACGCAGAGCTCAAAAGTCAAGGATTCAATTATGCATACCGCAAGACCGCCACACCGTCTACCACTGCTCCTACACCTCATTCTACGACGTCTCCTCTTCCCGCAGTCAACGTCAACTCCAGTGCCACGCCCAACCGCTCCACTCCTGGTGCTGGTGCCACACCCATTGCCAATGACAAGCCTCTTCCCGGCACTGCAAGATCGAAACCCACGACGCCGCCTCCTCCAGCATCAGGTCGGGAGACGCCCAAGGACAAGACCAACGGATCTGCAGAGAAGACCGCAGAAAAAGTAGAGAAGGATCGCCTGAAGCGGGAGCGCAAGAAAGAGCGCAAGCAGCAGGAGCGTGCAGAGCGGGAAGCTGGTGGAAAAGAAGACGCAGACGGCAGTGGTCCCACTAGCCCTGCGCCGCCAGAAGGCAACAGCAGCGGACCACTTACGCAGCCACTACCGAAGTCAGGGAAAAACACGCCCGATGTGAGCGAGAGTAAAAGCATGGGCGAGGATGGACTGTTGTCGCCTGCAACCGAAAGCACCGGAACGCGTACGCCGACCAGCAAACGCCCATCAAGAAATCCGTGGACTATCTTCATGCGGATGTCTGTTCCTGCGAATGAACAAGAAATCAGGGAATTTTTCCTCGAAGCCAAGAGTGGAGTGAGTCTTCGCAGTGTCGTCTATGAAAATTCATCAGATCACTCATTGACTGTCCTTCCAGATCATTCGTGTCAACTATCCGAGTAACTTCCCGGGCAAGTCGCTGAAAATGGCGTACGTTGAGTTTGGAGATGAGGAGAGTATGAGGGCGGCGCTGGACAAGCATGCCGAGGTCAGTTTCTCTTTTGTTTCTTGAACGTTTAAATTGGTCTCAACCTCTCTACAGAAGTTGAATGATGCGATACCAGAGGTCAAGCAGGCGACAGACCGGGAGACGCGTAACGCCGAGAGCCAGGCGTACAGAGGCTCATTTGGCCCACGAGCACGTGGACGAGGGTTTGCTGCGAGGGGCTTTGCTGCTGCTGGTTTGACGAGGGGTATACCCAGGCCGAACGGAGAGGCCGCAGCTCCATCTGCGCCCCCGCCCGCACCAGCAGCGGAGAGCTCATAAATATGCTTTATGCTTTTCACGCGCGAAGCTGTGTTGTTTCAATGACGGTGCTTATGCCTTACGACCTGTCGATTTCTCAGTTTGGGTCGACATCATGTTTTACTCAGGCGGATTTCACGTTGAATGCCGCTTGCTTTGGTCATCGGACCCAGGTGTTTGACTATGTGGTCAGTCAGTGTATTGGTATCGTACGTCCATCGTTATGGTCATGATAATACTAGTACTAGAACTTGCGCAATTTTACTCTTCATCTATGTTCTTGTCTTCTCTGAAATGCAGCAGAGTCCGTGTGCGTAAGAACGCGATTGGGTATCCAGTTTGCAACAGGTATACGTGATGAATCAGGTCCGCGAATTAGAAGGGAATCGTCGTCTAGAGCAGCTCGTGTAGCGCTCTGTCGTATTGATGAGGTAAATGAGAACTATAAATCGATTAGGTGGTTGATTTCTGCCGCATGAAACTCACACATACCTCAACATGTCTTTCGCAAATACTATCTGTCCGAAAATTTGTTCAACGTCTTGAACATCGAAAAGACGTAGTTTATCGGGCCCATTGCCCTTTCTGTCAGCGTAAAGGCGTTTTGACAGCTCCAAGTCACTGTCGCGTATACCCCAGAGCACCCGGCCAGGAGGGTAAAGATGAGCCATGTGCATATTGGCTTCCAGTGTCTTCCGAATGGATAAGAACTGCAAGAAGCCAACAAGTCAGCCACAGGTTTGATTTCAGAACTTCGAACATACCCATTCTTCGTCTCCGTCTTTTCCAAAGCCTGTCTTCGCTTTTAGTGCTTTGCCCGCCACGCCTCCATAACCGTCGCCTCGCTTCTCCTTCTCTGCCTGACATAGCCAAGAGGTAGCCCTCCTCAAATCTCTTATAGAGCCAAGAGACAGCCTAGAAACGACGTCATGCGAGTAAACGAAAGACGTGATGAGGTTGTTCATGGCTGCTAATCGGGAAAGCCGTGCAGAGACCAGACAGGGTGGGGCGTAGCAATAAGCAGCCACACGCCTCCCTGATGGAAGGCCAGCCGAGCGGTGCGTCATACATGTCCAAGGATCAGCCCACATCTATATGTAGAAAATTAGACAGATCAGGATATACGATAACCTCTCGGCACTCACTAGAGCGAGCATTGCAGCAACACCGGCACCTAGGCTGTGACCGCAGATGACCAAATCTAGACATGAACTTCAGACTCCAGGAAGTGGATAGTTTGAACAAAGGGACGCTTACTGTAGCCTTCGTTGCGTCTCAACGCGCGCTTCACAGCTACGTGTACAGGCTTCCCTCTGGAGCCCATCACCCGAGCCATCTTGAGTATCCCACCATGGACTTGATAGACTCCGTCGTCTTCTGATGAAGAAGAACCTCGGGATACAGTCCTTGTCAATGGCAGTGTTACGAGTGGAGTAGAGATGTCCATTGGGAACGAGCCGGGCATATTCTCCAACTCCTCATCGAAGGCGTCCAGCTCGTCATCCTCGGCTGGGGAGCGCGGGTGCTTCGGATACATTGTGTGAAGACGGAAGTCTGCAGGGTCGCATGTAAGATCCACAGCTAGCTCGTTGAGGCTCATGGTTCCGCGAAGCACTAAAACAACCTCTCGGCGAGTGTGGTCCGTAAGGACCCAAAACCGGGGCATCATTGTACCATGACCGCCAAATGTGGCAGTGATCGCAGGCCCGCCATTTGGAACCTGTGGAACATCTGTATTCTGGAGGCATACATGATCAGTTTTTCGTTACATGGGGATGAACAGAACAAGGTGGACCTTGCCAGACTGGTTCATAGGCTGCGCTTGAGACGCTGCATACTGAAGCAAGATGTCCCCGTCATGTTTCCCGAGGAGTACATCCCACCAAGGATATGAAAGCGAGTCACGTTGCACTGACGTATCTGCAGCGGTGACATTACTTACAGTTCCAGAAGCCTCAGCCTCGGAAGAATCGATAGCCATGGTGAGTTGAGCTTCTTCGTCTTCTGTCTTCGTTGCGCCAAGACTAGCCAACGGTACAGGTGGTACACCAAAGAACACGAGACTGGCTCCACCGTAGCCCGCTAGAACCAACTTTGAGAATCGACGAAGCGTGGTTTTCAAGTCGGTAATTGAACCGTGTGCATCGACCGAGGGCGGTATAGCATCTCCAGGTGAACGATGGGCCGCTTCACCAATGTCTGCCGTGAATATTTGATTTGAAGCAGCGACGCCTCTAGTGACGTGAATACTAGAACGCCTTTCCCGGTTGGGAATAGCAGTAGCCGGGTTTTCTTCGTTGAGCCTGATTTCTTTGAGATGCTTGAACCATCTCTGTTCCTGCCATGCACTTGTCTTGCCTTGGAGGATTACCCAGGCCACCAAAGCCTTCATCACGTCCGTGACTCCATATCGTTCCGCAGGGGAGGTGTCGTCGTTCATGTCATCGTTCCATTCTCTACGGACTAGAGTGACAAAACTCGTTAGAGAGAAACTGGCCTCGTCGCTGCCGGGCAAGACGGCCTGCAGAACGGATAGCGAGGAGTTCGCGGCCACCAGTGTGGTCGACGCTAAGGATTCTCCGATGATAATGGGTGCAAGTGTAAGGGTTTCCACTGCAGAGATGGCTGAGGATACAATGTCGCCGAACGTGGAGCCGAGACCGACATTACTGCCGATGGCATGATCAAGAGCTGAACCAGTCAATCCGGCTGCAGACGACGCTATGCCTCGTGTGATAGCAAACTACGCAGTATGTGTCAAAAATAAAATATCACGAGATGTATACGACCATACGCACACCGAGTTTTGTCCCGTTCTTTGCGGCGGAGAATCCAATTGAAGTCGCGGTAGAAGCAGCGTCCAAGCTTATTCGGCCAATCCTGTCCCACTTGGACAGCATAGTAGACATACAGAGAGAGGGAGAAAATAAACCGTGATGAAGGTGCTAAAGAAAGGGCATTATCACTGGGAGTCGAGACATGGAGTGGCCACAAACGTGGTGAAGGCTGGGTAAAGGTTACAATGACCACGCCGCAGCTTCAAGCGTCTATCAGTGCGGTGCGTCGGTGATGGCGCATCATGGCGGGAAGCCACGGGCCGGGACGGACGGCGCACAAGTCGCCAAGCGGAACGTACTGGGCGCCTCTGCTCTTCCTTCATGTCTTTCCGCTCTTTCTGCACAGCGGGTGCAGCAGGTGTACGTCGACTGAACACTGCACAGAACCATGTCAGAAGATATGCCACAGAACTGGGATCACAGCATGGGTTGAAACCCACGAAATTCGGCCAGCCGCTGTGGCCGTCGCATCCTCATCTAAGTGAGTTCAACTCCTTTACGAAATCTCATTGCGGCTGAAATTGACAGTTTGATTGCAGTGCAACCCAGCGAACTGACTCCTGGGATACCCGCTGAAGAGTACGAACGGAGGCGGAAGAAACTCATGGAAAGGCTACCGGAAAATAGCTTGGTAGTGTCTGTCGGGGGCCAAGTTAAGTTCATGAGTGGACGTGCGTCCTGATCTTTGATTCTCAATTCCGTGTATATATAACCTGTCGATTATAGATATATTGTACGTTGCGTTACTTCTGCGCATTCGCGACTATGATTAACCAATCCAAGCTACAAATTCCGTCAAGCCTCGGACTTTTGGTACCTGACGGGGTTTGAGGAATCTGACTCGGCACTCATACTGGAGAAGACTTCATCATCCCGTGGTTACCGTATGATGATATTTTCTGACGGCAAAGATGCCTACAAAGAGAAATGGGAAGGCTCGCGGACATCACACGAAGATATAGTCATGCACTTCAAAGCAGACGATGCACAGCCTATATCGGCGTTCCCTTCGGTACTCAAAAGCCTTGTTTCAAGGTTTTCCAATGTCTTCCTTGATATACCCCCAACATCTTCGACATCTCGCCGGGGGGCACGTGGGGTGACACATAAATCATTGCTCAAAGTATGCATACACGAATCAACGGACCAGTTACGACTACTGAACGTTTTGCTACAGTATCTCTCTACCGGTGGAAACTCGACTCGAACAGAATACGAGACAGTTGTAGAATCTATCAATAATGCAAAACTCAAAGCGTTGGCACCTGAGGTGGCCAAATTGAGAGACTACAAGAGCGAATCAGAACAGCGTATCATGCGCGCTGCAGCAGACATCAGCAGTCTAGCTCACGCGAAGGTCAGTAGCAAGCAATTGGGGCCGTATCATTGTTGTATCCTGACCCTGTTTAGACAATGCGCTTTACGGAACCTGGCAAGTCGGAGCATGTGTTGGCATCCCATTTTGAGTACATTTGTGCACGAGACGGTGCTCAGCGGCCAGCTTATGTTCCCGTGGTTGCATCTGGGTACGTTTTGTATGCCATCTTGTACCACCTGATTGAAGTTACTCCCCTTTCAGCGCGAATGCTCTTACCATCCACTATACCTCAAACAACCAGATAGTACGAGAAGGAGAGATGGTTTTGATTGATGCAGGATGTGAATACAAGTCAGTAGTGAGCGAAAACCCTTCTCGTGGCTGCTATAACAATGTTTTACTGCAGTTGCTGACTCTCTCTTGCGACTCAGCGGTTATGCATCTGATATCAGTACGTTCAATCGTTTACCTCGTCGTCAGGCAGACTAACCGTCTCGTAGCACGTACCTATCCCGCCACAGGAAAGTTCACTCCTGCGCAAGCTGCACTATACCAGGCCGTACTTCAAGCGCAGAAATATCTTGTCACATTATGCACAGAGTCGGCTCGATTGTCGCTGGCCCAGATCCATCGCGAATCTTGTGAAGCCCTCCGCAAGGAGTTGAACCAGATAGGTTTCAATCTGAATGGAATTGCGGGTGGTGATCTAGACCTTCTATATCCACATTATGTCGGCCACCCCCTTGGAATCGGTCTGTTGCTTCTTCGTCTTTTCGGTGCCATGCTAACATCATTGTTGGTTGCAGATCTACACGAGTCGACATATTTTGAACGCAACGACCCGTCAGTTTGTGTTGTCACCATTGTCGATTCTGCGTATCTGACGTTTTGTGCAGACTTATGGCTGGTATGGTTGTTACGATCGAACCAGGTATCTATGTCCCCCCTTCTCCGTTGTTCCCAAAGGAGTTCCACAACATGGGCATTCGGATAGAGGCAAGTGATGATACAAACACTCTTCCTTCTTCAGAATTGACTCCCACTCAGGATGAGGTACTTGTCGGCAAGGATGACCCCGTAGTACTTAGCACAAATGCGCCTAAAGAGGTACGTCCGAATACACCTCACAGCCAAGTCTCTGCCTCATAACCTCATCACCGTATAGATTGTCGATGTTGAAGGAGCGTGTCAGGGTCTTCTAGGTTTGGAGCCATTCTAATTCCAATTGTGAATGGAAGTACATAAGCTGTGGTTACATACAGTGTGTGAAGGCGTTGAGCCCGCTCGCACGTAGTGCCAGCAAAATTCTATGGGCCGTGAACATGAAACAGGTAGATCTTTAAGAAATATAACAGCGAGACGAGCAAGATATGTTATAAACGATCCGCAAACTAATATTTCCGGTCATCGCTGGTTTGGACGGCGCTTGAAGTACCAGAGGCAGTAAGCAGCGTCTCTGGCGCCGTCTCCTCCACCTGCAGACCTTGCAGGACAACTTCCCTGCGCAACCACCTCTCCTCCGGTATGAAATACCAGCTAAGCATGCCGAAAATGGTGACAGAGCCAAGAATAACGCAAGCCTATCCATGAAAACATAAGTCCATGGCCATCAATAATAACGCATGCGGAGACTCACGAAGTTGAATGTCTGCGCAGTAACGGGGAAGAAGAATGGCGATATTTGGGTCTGATGGACGACGTGAGCTTAATTGATGGTATAGGCGTGAAATAAATGTGCTTACCGCGAATACAAGAGCATTGAATAGAACGGCACAGACGTAAAATGGTTTCCTCCATTTTCCAAGATAGAAATATGAGGTTTTGAAGCTGTCGGGTGTCATAGTCAATCGAAGCAACGCGATAAGACCATATGCGGCGGTCGTGGGAATACCGCCAGCAGAGATGAGAGAGTAGAAGGCGACTTGGCTGGGAAGGATGGTGCAGAGGATTGCAGCGCCGAACAAGAACATAACCGTGATAGCGTTACGGGGCTGCTTTGCGCTGTCAACTTTGCCAATCCAACCCGACATGGGGAGCACGCCATCACGAGCCACAGCATAGATGAGTCGAGAAGCGGCCACGACAGATACACTCGTGTTCTGTTGCCATAATCAGAAACTGAGCTTATGGGGGATATAGACTACGGGCTCACCAGCATCAGTCCTAGGACAGCGATAACCGTCATTACAATACTGCCAGGCTTGCCGAGCGCAAGCGCATAGAGTTGAACGAACGGCTGAGGGGCGTCCAAGGAGAATAGAGTGTCCAGGTCCGGAGTACAGAACAAGAACAGAATGGTTGTCGCGAAACCAAGAACCCCAGTGGCGACAACACTAGTCATGATCCCGCGTCCAGCTACAACACTGGGGAGCAAAGACATCGGGTTAAGCCCAGCTACTGCAAATCGAGGTGTGATGTATTCTCACCTAGCATTCTTCGTCTCTTCAGCGATATGACCAGAAGCATCGAAGCCAATCATAGTACCAGACGTAAACAAGCTATGAAACGAAGTCAGAAAACTGTGGATAGTATCCCAGTAAAATCGAGGCGTACAAAGAGAGGAGCCAGTTCCAGCCCGGAGTCGCGCCTGTACCATTATCTATGGAAAAATTGTCAGTTAACAGAATCGTCGTTGATAGCAGATTGACACTCACAAGTTTGAGTGAATACCTCCTTGGCTGTACGGAAACCGTAGGTTCGTGATACGCCTATCGGGAGCCAGATCAGGCAAAGCAAGAAGTCCACCATGTACAGCGCGACCGAAAACTTGAAAACGGCAGAATACCATCTCGGAGGGAGATAATTGATGGCGATCGAAAAGAATAAGACGCCTTCGGATATGGCCCATATTAAGGCACGCCATTTGATGTTGTCATCGCCGACTCCTCCAGGGTAATAAACATCCCACACAGCGAGCTGAGATACGATGTAGTTTGCAGCCGTCTATACGAGCGACGTCAGCCAGACTTCACTTGAAACCTTGAAGCACACTAACCTGGCAGTTACCGGCAGTAAAGGTCATCCAGGCGGTGCAGGACCACCACGCGACGATAAAACCAAAAAATCTGGCGTACTTCGGACCGGCACTCTCTGCCGCCCAAACGTAGATGGAACCACTTAGAGGGAGAGCCGAGCAGATCTCTGCCATTACAGCAGCAGTGATGAACATGAATATCATGGAGATGATGTAAGAGGACCTAGGACGGAGTTAGATTATAGTGGAGCGACGGGCAGAAGTCACTATTACCACACTGCGGCAGGACCACCTGCAAGGAGACCAAGGAAGATGCCAGCGCTGTAGGAAACTCTGTAAGCATAACATAATAGGCATGTGTACACGGTGCAGCGTACCGAACACCTCCAATGAAATTGAGAGCGACAAAGCTTGCCGAAAAGCTTTCCATGAGATGCCATGTTCGATGCAATTGCTAAAAGTGGGTTTTAGTGGCGAAAAAATTGCGTCAGAATCAAAGCGTACCTGTTTGTAACCGAGTTGTTCCTAGATGAAAATGGTTAGTACGGCTGCCACGGCCCCTCGTATGAAGGGGCAAGAGAAGAAGAGCAACACTGGGGGCTTCCCTACGCAGGTTTGAGCGCTGATCAGGTTCTAACGGTATACTCTCAACCCTCGTCGCATCCATGCTTGTGCTGCTGATTGCACTGGGCAGACTGCAGTGTAAAACACTTCCTTTGCGATCGAGGATACCCGTAGCCATCCAGTTATCCACTAGAAATCGACGTTACCGATGGTAAAGTCACAGCAACCCCGTGTCCCGCATAAGTCCCTGCCCAGTCTCCTCCGCCATTACCAATTGGAGTTCATCGCTATCGACGACGGTTCCGCTCTCAGAATTGTCGGGCGAGGGTTCCTTGAACATTTCCGGGGACATGGCGTAGGGGAATAGAGAACAACGACGATCCAGCGATAAGATATCTCGTGAAGAGAAAGGGAGAGCGTCGGACGGAAAGCAAATTGCTGAAAAAATGAATGTGCATATATATACATGTGGTGCTTATGTAAACAATGTGTGTGCCTGGATCTTTGAGCATCATCGCCGTGTGCGGTCCTCCGAGTTCCCTCCTTCCCTAACCAGACCGCTCCATTTGCGCAGAAAACCTTCATCCCAAAGACACAAAGATGAAAAGATGCTCATTGGATGTTCAGGCGCTTCGGAAGTGGTCAAACTCAGCGTCGCGCACGGATCACATATAGCGGCAAGACTCACAGGTTTGAGTGCCTTGATCAACAGCCATTCTTCGGTCGAGACGTCAGCCTTGAATGAGGCCTACAAATAAATGTCAGAAGGATGTCAAGCATATAGCACACACAATACTCACCTTGAGCACGTCGATACTTGTGCGGGTAATATGGCTGTAAATTTCGTCCTTGTCGTCAAAGTGTCGTCCGTACATCTTCGCGGACTGGTACACAGCGTGTTCAATCTTTACGGCTACACCGGCACCGGCTTGTGACTTCTTCACGACCTGAAGACTACAAGTTAGCGATCCATAATTAAGTGGCATCGCAGGATGCGCACCTCTTGAGCCTTGTGATTGATCTCAAGCGACGTGCTAGAGAGGACGCGATCAGTAGCGTGTGGACCAGAGTACGTGTCTTGACTTACATTTTGCCAAGGTCGATGATTTCCTTTTTCTGCGTCTCCGGGTCTACCTTCACTACACAGAGAGGGGTGCCTATTCGTAGAGTACCTTCAAGAATATCCACTCCAAGGATGATAGGGTCGCGTTTTGCGAAGCAAGCGATGATCTTCAGTCGGCAAGGCCAGACGGCTTGAGGGGCAGCATCTTTACGCTTCGCTTCCGTTATCTCAGCGTTATAAGCGGTGAAGGCATCGAATAGATGGTAGATGATATCCGCTGCCAGAGCATGTCAGTCATTGGGTGGAGACTACAACGCCAAGTATCGCACCTTTGAACAAGCGAATGCCCATTTCTTCTGCTAAGCGTTCCGCTTCCTTATCGACAGGAACATCGAAGCAAAGAATACACGCAAGCTCTTTGGCTTTCTCCAACATACTCGCTGCGCGCATGATATCCTTCTTGTGTACTGGACCAATATTGATGCCGGATACAGGAATTTTGCTGACTTTGAGGAAGTCGAGTAGAGCCTCCAGAGAACCAAGGGTGCTGGATTGAACACAAACGCCCCTACCTGATTTGTCGATGGAGTTCAACAAGGAGGTCAAATCGGACATGATTTCCTCCATAAGGTCTTCTTCGTCATCGTCTGGACCAACAACAAGTAGCCGAGAACCAGCGATAGCTTTCTCGAGATCCGGTGCCACGATCTTCACTCCAAGCGCAGCTTTGACTTCTTTGTGGTGGACGTATGCGGACTGCAGACACATACTCAGTTATCAAAGTGTACGATTAGGAGTCTGGAAGACTTGCCTTGATCCGCATCTCGCGCAGCGGTTGTGGAGTAAGTAGTGCGCGAATTTGGGTGACGATTGGACCGTTCAAGCCACAGACAACGATTCTGTCACCTTCATGCAGAATACCGTTGGAGAGCACCACATCGATGGTTGTCCCTAAGCCTTCTATCACCTTGACTTCTAGGACGGTACACTCCAACTCGGAGAGGTACATCAACCGATCGCTCATGCGTTGTTGAGTCAAGTTGACGAGTAGCATGATCATGTCGGGGACACCTTCGCCGGTTATAGCGGACGTGGGAACGAGAGACACATTTCGCGCGAAATTCTTGTTATCGTAATACAAAACCGCGTTCAGCCCTTGCTCAGCGAAGGCAACAATGGTTTTCTCCACGCGATCCTCGAATTCCCGCTGGACCGAACGCTTCTGCTTCGCAAGAGAACTTCTGAAGTCGTTGTCAGGTGTCGCTTCCCAACCATACATACGGTCAATCTATATATGCATAACGATGGTCAAAGAATTCATTTCCGGTGAAGCTGTTCCACTGACCTTGTTCAGCGCAACGATGAAGGGTGTTTTTCGGTCTCTCAAAAGACGCAATGACTCCAAAGTCTGAGGCTCGAGCCCGTGCTATTCTTCCGTGAGCAGACATGAGTGTAGCGATTTCTAGTGGGACCTACCATGATATCCACGACCAAGATGGCAATGTTACATAAAGAGCTTCCACGAGAACGCAAATTTGTGAAAGATTCGTGACCGGGAGTATCGATGACCAACAGGCCAGGAATCTTGTACTCTTGCTGTCCATCCTGCACACGACACGTGAGACTTGCTTCATGCTTTATCGCTTCCACAAACCTTATTGAGCACTGCAGTCTTCTGTTCGATGGCTTCAACAGGGAAATAAGTGGCACCGATCTGTTGTGTGATACCACCTGCTTCGCCTTCTTGCACATTGGTTTGTCGAATCTGAATGGTACTGAGCATGACAATGTTAACGAAAGTGTTTGGAATGTACCTTATCTAAGAGTTTCGTCTTTCCTGTGTCGACGTGACCAAGGATACAACAGATGGGACTGCGTAGGTTGTCCTTGCTACGAGCAGCCAATGCTGCTTCATGCGCCTGCTTGCGACGTTCTGCTGCCTCAGCCTTTCGTTTGGCAGCTAGCCGTTGCGCGTTGGTCATGCCATCTGAGTCCGATCCTGAGTCGTCTGAATCTGATTCCTCGGAATCATCGTCATCGTCGCCCTCGGATTCGGAATCCTCTTCAGATTCGGATTCTTCCGCTGGCTTTGCCGCAGCTTTGGCAGGTGCGGCTTTCGCGGGAGGCGCCTTCGTCGCAGCACCGTTTGTAGAAGCAGGTTTCTCGGCGGCATTGGCGGTTGGTTTCGTGGCTGGTGGTGCCGATTTCGCTGATGACACGATGTTCAGTATCATGAAGTACGCTGTTCCATTATCAGATACGCACGAGCAGGGATGTTAGCCTCTTTCTTTTCATCGTCACTGTCATCGTCCCAAGACTCTTTCACGCCTTCAGCCTTTGAAGCCTCGTCCTCGCTACTAGCATCCCAATCATCCTTGACATCAGCTTTAGTAGGTGGTTCTTCAGTAGGGGAAGGTGGCTGTGGTGAAGCTGGAGACGCTTCTCGTACTGGAGACGGCTCTCTCGTTGTCGGCCCGCTCTCGTTTGTTGCAGCCGTCGTAGGCTTTTTCTTGCGATTGTTGTAGACAACCTTCTTTGGTGCATGACCGGTGGTCTGCTGCTGCTGTAAACCCTCAATCTGAACACCAGATGCAAGAAGTGCCTGCTTGCGCAACTCAGCAGTGCGTTGTTCCTCTTTCTGTTTCTTCGTAAGAAGTCGGCCCTCCTTCTTCGCAAGTTCACGCTTCGCCTGTGTATCGATCTTGTGAGTATACAACCAAATATCTCGACAAGGTTATCACCTTTTCTTTCTCTTTTCTCCTCTGTTTTTCCTCCTCCTTCTTCCTTGCCTCCTCCTCCTCCTTCCGTCTCGCTTCCTCCTCTGCCTTCCGTTCCTCTTCCTCTCTCTGTCGTGCTAATTCTTCTAGTCGCTTCTTCTCTTCCATCAACACCTTCAAAGCGCTGATACCAGTCGCGCCCTTCTTCTTAGTAGCGGCGGTGGGAGCTGGCTCATCGTCCTTCTTTGCTTTCTTCTTCTTCTTCTTATTCTTGGACGCGGCACCGGTTGTAGCGCCCTCACCCTCGTCTTCGTCGTCATCGTCTTTCGGTGCAGGTGCAGACGGCGTCGTAGTAGCGGGCTCTGGGGAAACAGGCGCTTCTGTGTCATCCTGGACAGCTTTCTTGGCCGCGGCTTGCGCTTTCTTCTTCGCCTAAAGCCGGTGAGTAGGCCGACAAGACAGACAGACATAGTGATATCGTACCTTTTCTCGCTCTTTCTTCAGCTTCTCCTTTTCCTTTTTCGACAGTATCTTCGGACCTGCTTCTTCGCCATCGTCCTCTCCCTGTTCTGCAGGAGTGCTTTCTGTCTTTGCTGGTGGGGCAGATGCTGCCGGTGATGCTGATAGAGATTACTGATTATGGTAAATATTGATACGGGCAGAGAAATATACACACCTGGTGGTTCCTCGTCCTCATCTTGCGCCTTGGCCTTGGCCTTCTTCCCTTTGCCCTTCTTACTCTTCTCTTTCACTGAACCCCATTCCTCATCGGCAAGTTCCTCGGCAGTCATCTCGACTGCTTTTTTTGACGACAAATCTGGACCTTCAGGACCTCCAGCCTCTTCAGCATCTTCGTCGACCGCATTGGAGCTCCCTCTCTTCTCCTTCTTCTTCTCTTTCTTGTTCTTTTTGGATGAGGCTTTGATCACAGACTGTGAGCAGCCGAAATTAAATCAATGTCTAACAGTATGATAATATGACGAACCATAAGGCCCCCAAAGTCCTCCTCCTCATCAGCTCCGCCGTCCTCTATCCCAAGCGCAGCGAAACTCGAGAAACCGACTTTGCTTGTAGCTCTCGGCTGATCGTCGTCGGAATGGTCTGCCGATGCCCCAGCATTGTTTCCCGCAACGGAAGTACCAGCTTTCTCCCTGTCATATGGATCCTTGAATACGATGTGCTATTTCGTGCAAGTAGTATAATTCCCTACCAGAAGTCATCGTCGTCCTGTTTCTTGCCTTTCTTCCCCTTATTCTTTGGCGCCATTGCGTGTCTCTCAAGGGTATGCGATAAACTACTGTAGATAGAACAAAATTATGGTGCAGATTTATGGGAGCTCGTCGGAGACGATGATGGTGTGAGCCTTCATTCGAAAACTTGCCGTAGAGGTCGGCTCGGCATGTGCCGAGGATAGACGTCAGGGCGTCTAATGGGCGCGCGTACCCTCTTCGCATAGAATTCGATGGTCCTTGTCCAGAGCATTTCGTGCCTACTGCTTAGTCTCCTCAATCTAAACACCAAGATTGAAATAACTTCTCCAGGATAAACACGTGCAAGATGGGTCTACTTACAATCATAAGAAAGAACAGGCAAAAAGAGAAGGAAATGCGCATTCTCTTCCTGTAAGCGTTCACCCCGACTATACCATGATCACAGCAGGTTACAATATATCAGTGGCCTTGACAATGCGGGTAAGACCACGATACTGAAGAAGCTCAACCACGAGGATATATCCGGTATCAGTCCTACCCTCGGTTTCAACATCAAGACCTTTGTGCATGGCAAGTGCGCAATCTCACGATTTACGCCCTGTACATATACTAATTTTCCCTAAAAAGATACACTCTGAACGTTTGTAAGCTCTCTTAGCTGCTTATTTGATTGTATCTGAAGCTTTTGACACAGGGGATGTTGGAGGTCAACGAACTTTACGACCATACTGGAGAAATTACTTCGAGCAGACCGACGCGCTAGTATGGGTTGTCGACTCAGGCGATCGGATGCGTATGCAGGATTGTAAAGAAGAACTGCACGGCCTGTTGTTGGAGGACGTAAGTCCAATGAGAAGAATTGGGCGCTACAAAGCTAATCAGTTTGCAGCGATTGGCGGGTGCATCGCTCCTGATCTTTGCTAATAAGCAAGATATCCAAGGCTCTATGTCCAGTACAGAGATCCGCGAGGTAAGTACATGCAAAATTGCAAGCAGACGTGTCTGAATTGGATTATAGGCATTGGACTTGTCGTCTATCAAGTCTCATCACTGGAGAATACTTTCATGTAGTGCCGTCACTGGCGAAAACCTAGTAGCTGGCCTTGATTGGGTCGTCGCCGATGTCGCCGATCGAATCTATTACGGGTCGACTGGTTGAACCACAGAAACCCTTACTCTCAACCACACGTGTTCGTCGAACGACAAATAATTGCACGTAATATCAAGGGAGTCGTATTTGACTCGTTACTTCACCGGACATCATTCCTCGTAACATTTGAGACCTTTTCTTTGCGTGAGTCAATACGAATGGGTATGCTGATATACTCTGGTCCATCCATCAGAAACGTCAGAAACACCGCATACATGTGCAGCGTTGTGTCTCATGTTCACCACGAGAGACTTACAGGAGCCCCATACTACAGATATGACTCGTGTCAAACCTTTATCACGATAATACAAACTCAGCCCTACATAGTCATTCACACACTCAGGGTCCAGTTTGCGACAAGGCAAGGCTCACACCGGAAGATCATGAATGATAGTCAACAGCCGCTCACGCCCCAGAACATACTTGCTTAAGTCAAATCTATAGAGGATCGTGCAAGGCAAGGGGTCTAGGACAGAAGGTGATATGGATCGCGGTAGCTATTGATACCTGAACGGTGACAACTGTGCCCGGTGGGACGACATCTCACAAACCAGCCGGGACCGTTCGTGCCAGAAATCTGTCGCGTATTACACGGTCACTGCGGGAAAGGAATGGAATCGTGTGTGGTGTTGGTTCGGCTAGAAATGAGCTTCTACATTAGGTAGATGTTACGCCCCAAGGATAGCTACCTCATTCGCAAAGTCTGGGACTGCTTCGCGGGAGAGCCCACGATGTCATGGTGACTATTCCTGCAAGTTTACCATCACACACTAGTGCAACTCGGAGTAGGTATTTTTGGTTGTTCACGCCAAGTTCGCAAGTTCTCATCGGTGGCGTTAGACTCGTTGCCGCATCCAGTCATCGTGTGATCGGTGACACTCGAGGATATCAAGAG
Source organism: Phlebia tremellosa (assembly GCA_011032875.1). NCBI lineage: Eukaryota > Fungi > Basidiomycota > Agaricomycetes > Polyporales > Meruliaceae > Phlebia > Phlebia tremellosa. The sequence continues at coordinate 85,130 of JAAIFI010000028.1, forward strand.
CTTCGATCCATTCACTTATCGTATAATTACATTGTACATAGGCGTGGCAAATAACTTTAACTTTAGGCATGAGAAACATCATTCGGACGAGACAGGGACATCATTCTGGGTTCAAGCAGTCATGGTCAGAAGGAGATTGCGAAAGAGGTATGTTCGGGGCGTACCGCACGAGAAAAGGTCAGCATGTGGCAGGTGATGTATCCTCTCACGAATCCCTCGCCCGCATAAGCGAAGAAGTACTCCCACTTCCTTTTGAAGATAGCGTATTCCGAAGCATCCTGTAATGAAGGATGAGCCTGGGCAATAATCTCTTGCTTAAGGTTGTTCTGTAGTCGACGACTCCATGTGCGCAAGGTTCGCGGATAGTCTAGACACAGCCAGAATGAGCACTCCCATCTGCAACGCTTGCAGTACCCACGCACGAGCAGCATGATTCTCCACCCTTTGCAAGGTGAACCGGCCTTGAGACCCCGCGTTGGCAGCAGATATCAGGGCAGTGGCTGATGGTAGACAAGAATTTGGCCACATGTATTTGCGCATGAAATCTTGTGCTCTATCGGGTACTAATCATCAGTAAAGGCGAAGGTGCTGACATCAACGGAAGCGTACTGGTATCCCGTGTAACGGCATTCCGGGAACGTGGAAGCGCTGACGACAACAGTCGCATTGTTGGCTTTGAGAGCATAATCCACCAACTTGAAATATTGTTTGTAGTACTGTAAGATAGCATAAGGTTGAGCATCTTTTCAAAATTTAGCCGACGAATCGTACTCACATGAGAGCCAACGTGTTCGAGCATTTCGATGCTAACAAATGCGTCAAATGCATGTTCGAAGTGGGATGGGATATCTCGATAGTCCATCAGATGTATCCGAACTAGATGATCCAGCCCGGCAGCTTTCACTCTTTGTTCGGCCAAAGTCTTCTGTTCAATGGATAACGTGAAGCTGTCGACTGAACAGCCGTATGTACGAGCAGCCTGGTTTGTCGTAGTTATATGAGATTGGTACGGAGCACCGACCACAGAAATACATACCTCAATGGCTAGCCCTCCCCAACCAGACCCGAACTCCAAGATGCGGTGCCCGGGTCGAACTCGCGCTTTGTTCAAAACATGATGAATCTTGCGAAGTTGAGCCGTTTCCAAATCATTAGGGGTGGGCCCGGAGAGAAGATCTCCGTCTATACCGCCTTCCTCATCTCCCCAGAGAGCGCAGGAATACATCATTTCCTTACTGAGGAATGCCTATTTAATCCCGATCATTCACAGATATTCCCACGAGTATTGAAGACCATGCACTAACTTTGAACAATTCATTCGACTGATCGTAACTTGCGATAACGTTCAGGCGTGCTTGGGAATGCGTCTGCCCGAGAAGTGCGTTCGACAATCCGGACAAGATTGACACTATCCGGGCAAACTTCGATGAAAGGCCTGTGAATGTTGTTTGGTTGTCGAGCCATATCTGGCAGCACCGACAATGATGAATGACCACAAGGATTCTCGACCCATGGAAGCACTCACGTTCATGACCCCCTTGAGGTTGTCTACCTCTATCTCGCCAACCATGTAGGCTTCGCTAACTGATTCGAAATATCAGCGGAGAGTTGTCATTGTATGACTGGGAGCAAAAACCCACATCCCAAGTCTCCTGATCTGGGACGTTCGGCTAAGCTATTTGAATGATGACACGGCGTATAACGGGCTTACAGGAAAACTCTGGTCCAAAAGTGGGGGCTGATGACTCGAATATGAACCGAAGAGACGGACGATGACTTGGAGCCGTAGTTGTATACACCGTCGCTGTCCTCGACGCGTAGGTCGCCCTTTAACAGTCCACGCTGAAGGAAAGATAAAATAGAGGACCGAGCTATGGATGTGTCGATGAGAGCTTGCCAAGATAGATCGAGAGCGCAGCACGTACCAAACTCCGAGAATAACGAACGAGGACTATTCACCGTCATGGTCAATGACGATGAAGAGGACGAAGAGACTTTACAGTCGGATGGTGGAGTGATAGCGATGGAAGGAGCCATGACAGGAGTGTCTGAATATGAAGCCTGTTGCAAGACCCCGACCTACTACGTCCTTTATATAGCTCAGTAGGTAGTGATATGAGTGCATTACGCACGGCTGAGAAAGTTACCATTCGGCACAGCGAAACGCTCTCATATGTGCAGGGCAACAAACCGGACTGCCACAACTTGACCCGTTTCCCCGAGACATGGGGCAGGAATGTGTGTTACCTCGTACACGCGTCAATATTGGAAAAACTTGATGGAAGCGATACTTTCGCTTATTGCGCTAGTCAGGAGGGACATGCATCCTCGTGTCTGAAGATGTATGCAGCAAGGTCTTCCCTCGGTGGCTATGGTGATGACCCCGTTCTGCATATATCAAGTACTTCACAGCTAAATACAAGTTGTGCTTACTGATTGACCAAGCTTCTTGCGCGAATCCTAGAGGACGAGAGAAGATCGAAGTCAGAGCCCTCTATCAAGTTACCAGTCTCATGGTATTGCCGCTATAGTTTGATAGACTGTTGCCTGTTTCTGGTCAGAAAGCCACACTTCGCGCAGAGCCTTCTGTGTGAGTGCGTGTCTTGAGGTGAGCTCTTTTCCCAGACATCTCCCATATGGGGGAATTTTTGGAGTCCACCTGAACCAAAGCTCATCATTAGCGGAGAGTACCAGATGCCCACATCAATGAAAGAGATTGTACGGAATCTTATGAAACCGAGTGCTCCATATTACGATTTTGCGGGACCTATCGTGCATCGAGAAAAGCTGATTTGGGAAGCGAGAACATCGTGTCAACGTTCCAAGTTACTTACGTTCCGGCGGTGCGTTACTCTGGTTCAGTCACACCGGTGACTGGGATCACCCGAGTTTCTTACGTAATGGTGTTCACCAAATCACACGTGGTGTAACCCAGGTTCCTGGCGCTTGTGTGGCGCTCAGTGCTGAGCCACTACTTGATGTTCTTTACCTGGCTTTAATCCTCCATTCACTGTCTTTTCTTACATAACGTGGACGAAGGTACTCTAAGCGACGTATCTCTCATGATTTCAACGTTTATCATTCTTCTCCGATTCTTTTTGTCGCTCCGAAGCCAGCTGTCACGAGCCTCCGTCGTCCGACGCCATCTCGGGAGTCGATGAACCCACGATGAGTGAGAAGTCGTCGCCGATCTAGACGGTATGTTTGTATCTATGATCTCTTAATGATATTGTTCTATGGCTAGATTGCTTGCGAGCTCCATCCCATTCTACTTCAGCGTTCCGATCGAGCTCGAGGTTCGTATGGTGCCGATTCGTTACTGAGGTTACATCTCACAGAGTAAGTTTTGTGCTATCATGTTTTTCGCGATGCAACTGAACCGACCCTGCATTTTGCTGATTGAGGTCTATTCTTACGTTGATAAATTGTAAAACTCGGGCCGCAAGTCACTGGTTCGCTGCTACATCATGGTGCATTCGAGCTGCGTCCATGCTGCGCCTTGTGTGAAGAGTACACGGATGGACTCTCAGGTTAGGCAACCAGCTTGAGACTCTCCCACGGTACTGAGCGAATGATGATTGAGAAAATCCAAAAAGGACATCAGGCTTCTGTTCCAGTAGGTTAGAATGTCGTCAAGCTTGATGTGGGGTAGAATGGCGCACTGGCTTCTGTTTGGAGAACCCAACGCGGAGCGGTCCCGTCACGGAGTTCATATCACAACATCTATACCGGTGGACAGCAACTCGGCGTTGATCCTTCTGTCTTTGATACTACACGGTATAGAATGTCGCGAACAATGGTCCTTGCCATGTAGAATCATGTGAGGCCGACTTTTGCGTGAGGAGTGAATTTCTCCGATTTTGTTTATGAGACACTGACGTACGCAATTACACAGGCCGCTCGGACGGTAGTATCGCCCGACACTGGCGGTAGGTACTTCACGATCACACTGTAACTTTCCGTGTTAAACGAGGGTTCATGGAATACCGATCAATCACTCCAAGCGGTGCAACAGGCACTGGGCGCTGGCATGAGCGACATGCTGCGCATGTACACGACTAATTCTTGCACCGCAGAACTCGGAACTCGAACTCTCAAGAAGCTGATAATGTTGCATGTAGTACGTGTTTCACTTTCTGCAATGCGACGTTGACAACTTGCTGAATCCGACCGGATCGTGGTTCGAGAGCTAGCCGACTAAACTTCACGTTAGTAAAAGAGAGGACAAAAACTCTACATTAATCCCAAGTGTTTGCATGTAGGTTAGATGGGAGAGGTAAAGTATGATGCTACACGAGTCCTTTTATGGAGTGTTTGAGCTGGCCTGCAAAGGTCCAAAGTTCCTACGTATCCCGCAAGAGTCGCCCTATGACTGCTTCATTACGGGCCCACAACTCCTCCTTGAATTGATTGACGGCGTCATTTGTTCGCCTCCAGCCCGCCGAAACCATGTCCTTCACTGCTGTGTCCAGACCTCGGATTTCAGACATTTTGTGCCCGTTTCCTAAAGGATCTGACTCTAGGAAGAAAGATGGGTCTCCACTCCGTAGAGCTTTTATGGCAAACACTTCACGCATTGCCGCAGGTCGTGTTACGACAACACGATCGTCATCTATGTAGCCGTATGCTTGACGCATTCGATCAGTTGCCAGTATTGGCACCTACATAGATGCGTTAGAACGGAACAGCGTAAAGTAGCAATATATTCAAGCTTACGTTAAGCTCTACCGCCAATGCCATGGTAGAGCTGGCTTGGTCCTCGAAGTCTTCAAATATTAATACGTCATAGGCAGAAACCGCAGACGAAACATGAGACTCACATCCGAAGTCAGCAAACGCCGGTATGATTAAATCCATATCGGCTACCAGCTTGTAGAAATCCTCGTAGTCCAGATCATGGTATATGGTCACCATGTACGCCAGCTCCTCTGGGATGTCCATGCTGCCCGCACCAACGAGAGCGAGTTGGAATGGCTGGTTGAGAGAACGATGATCCGGAATAAAGGACTTGTGGCTGCCTAGCGGATGGTAACCCCATGCGGCTGCATCCTCTGTACAATGATATGAGGAGCAGATAACGAGATAAGTTGATGTCAGCTTACCGTGCAGGGATCTCACAAGATCAGCGAAGAAATTGGGATAGTCACGTCTCCCTACGTCAAACGTCCCTTGAATGACCGCCTTGGACAAAATTCTATTCTGATTTTTCACAGGTAGCCCGGGCAAGTCCAGGATAGGCACGTGGACATCAATCGGTATGTGCTCGTACCCGGCGGTGTACAGTGTACGGTTCGCGCTGTCGGCATGCTGATTGAACACGCGCCTAAACGAAGCTTTCACGCTTACCAGAATGATAAGCACGATGCCAAAATATATTGATAAGTGTGCGTACTGTTCTGCTATCGTAAGTAACTGAATAGCTCCTCGCCGAGCCCAGTCCGTGATATGGATTTGCCAATTGGTATCCTTAACATTGTGAACGATGCACACTAGCTGGAATTTCTGCGAGGCTGGACGAGCGTCCCACGCAGACAATAGTTGTGTGTGCCAAGTACGCAAACTGAGTAACGTCAGATGCAATGCGCGAGGAGTACTATGTGACACGCACTCAATCTCGCAAGTGCCTAGAACTAGCACATCAATCCGCCTCCCCTCTTCACTATCTAGGAATGACACCAAGTCGTTCGGGTGATTTCTGCTCCCGTGATGCAGCCCAAGTCTGTCAACGAGAGACTGAAAGCCGTAGTTGAACGGCGCGGCAAAAACATGAATCTGGGAGTCCGGGACCTGGGCCAAGACACGTTGCAGGGTCCATACCACAGTCATATAGACATCGAAATGATGAGGGAATACAGAAGCAACTGCAATGTTGCGCCTTGTTATATGGCCTAGAATCGACGTGTTATTGACGATGGACGGTGTTTCGGGGTCCGGAGGTTTGGTTTGTATACAGGCAGAGTTGTCATCGTACAACTTGAAGGAGTGCTCGCTGGGTAGGTCAACATGTGGTCGAAGAAGAGACCATTCTCCATGATCCAGCACAGAGGAGGTAAGCCCGAACCATATCACGACGAGGAGAGCAGCACACCCCGAGACTACCAATCGACGCGATGGCATCCCTAGTTGGTACTGAGGAGAAGACTTCGGGATTTGCGAGAACAAGAGATGCTGGGCGAGGGTATATAACGGGCACGGGCTTACGCTTGCCTTTGATAACAGGGGATGGATTGATCTCTAGAGCTCCCTGTGGAGTGGGACAGATCGGTCGCTCGTCGAGACAACCCCGTCATACTTGGCAAGGTGATGGGAAGCCGACAAGATAGCACTCGCGAGATGCAGATGTCATGTCACGGGCCGCCCACGTTTCATAGCCACCGCAGATAGGAGACCAGTTTGACGCCCCTTTACATGGCGACTGAGAGCCTCAGTTATGGGACGAAAGTCATATAGTGTTAACCTCACGTTCAGCCACAAGGTTTAGATTATCGGAGAAAGCCTAGAAGACTATTTGAATAACCAGTGTTGGCACGTTGAATGTCTTGGCTACTGCATACGTCTTGCGCTCAGCGCTGGTGGAGACGTTAGAATTTGTTGTTGGTTTGAACAGATGCAACCCCGTACCTTTTGTTATATAAAGAGAGTTCAATGCTATCTCTCAACGCTTTGACCAAAAACTTTTGAGTAGAGGCCGAACAGGCAGATATCGCTTTCATTGGCTAGGAGAACACGGCCGAATAGACCAGCATCGACGCGTCGTCGAATGTTTGAAGGTCGGAGGCAACCGAAATGACTTCATCGCAAACGCCGACAGTCACATCGCAAGTGTCATTCTCCATCATGCTTGACCACGGAGAGAACAGCCCGACGTGAGTTCTTCTGCTCCCGCAGACATGCAAGGTCACAGAGATGCATTGAATTGGTTGAGAGCGAGCTTTGAAGCTTGGACATCGTACGCTGCATAGGACTCAGCTTTCAAGACTGATGATCATACTGAAAAATCTTGCCTTTCCGAATCGACTCTGAGAATGTCGGGTAGAAGGCTTGTCACCACGCAGTGGATCACCGGTAGACCGGTCATGGCTGAGTGAACCCAGCGTTCAGTGAATGCGGAGCAGAGTAAAACCTCCGTGCACAATCTTGTACTATAAGCAGTCTACACTGAGACTAAACGCCACGGTGAGGATAACGATATGAAAGTCTGGCCATGTTGATTAAGAAGAAGCAGAGAAGACCCGGTATTAGTTGTGATCACCATGCTATCTGAAGGCTAGCATCCGCGAAAAGACGTGTAGAGGTAGAGGTGAGCATTGCTTCAGGTGAGGATTATTGTGAGCTTTGGAGGTCGGTGTTCTTGAAGACGTCAGGCACGGGCGTCTGTACGCGTGTTGCCTGTTGCACACCGCTCTTTGGGCTTCGAAGTTGCAGCCCACCACGACCTCGCCTGCACCGCCTCCACGACGTGACGACCTCCACAAGTGCTTCAACGACCTACATATTCTGAACACACGTGCGAACCGGGACCTCGTTAATGGCTGAGCATGGCGAGGGGAATATCAAAGTTGTTGTACGATGTAGGCCGCTCAACTCACGCGGTAAGTCCATTGCTAGATACGAGGCGACTTGCAGTTTATACAACCCTTCTTCATAGAAATCGCGCGCGGAGCCAAATGTCTCGTTCGTATGGAAGGCAACCAGACGATCTTGGATCCTCCGGAGGCAGGATCACAAGGAGACAAGGGTGGACGCTCAACGGAACGGAGGCTCATGACGTTCACGTTTGACAAGAGTTATTGGTCTGCGGGATCTAGAGACGAACCAAACTATTGCTCGCAACAAACGCTGTACGACGACCTTGGGAAGGAGCTGCTGGATCACGGTTTTGCTGGTTTCAATGCATGTATCTTGGCTTGTAAGTGTCGCGTCGATTAGGTTCCTGCGTGCATTTCTGACATTGACTGCAGACGGACAGACTGGTGAGCACACATACTCGTGCAGCAGAGCTACTATATTGACGTACGGAGGCCAGGTTCTGGAAAGTCGTATAGGTGAGTCCTGAAACTGCCGCGCAGTATTCTGACAACTGACTTGTTGTGCAGTATGATGGGGTGTATGTAACAAGTATTTCTACACTATTGGTCCTGTGCTGATAGAATTACGAGTCCAGACGGCGCGGATAAGGGCATCATTCCCCTAACATGTTCTGAATTGTTCGTGCGAGTGGAGGACAAGAAGAAGGCGGACCCTAACATGGATTTCACTGTCGAGGTGTCCTACATTGAGGTAACGGGTTTGAAAGCTATCTCATATGCCCTCACTCATCACGTCCTCAATAGATTTACAACGAGAAAGTGCGAGATCTTCTGAACCCGAAGAACACTGGCAATCTACGCGTTCGTGAACATCCAAGTCTTGGCCCGTATGTCGAGGACCTGTCCAAGCTGGTTGTGAACAGCTATGACGAGATGATGACGCTCATGGACGAAGGTAACAAGGCGCGTACTGTGGCCGCTACCAACATGAACGAAACGTACGTCTTGATTACCTAAAGCGTCTTGTACTACTGAACGAACGGCGATGCCTAGCTCGTCTCGTTCCCATGCGGTTTTCACGCTTCTTCTCACAATGAAACGCCATGATGTCGATACAAACCTTGACACAGAGAAAGTATCACGCATCAGGTCGGTGGAGACTGTACACAAGGTCGAGAGAATTTGATACTGACTCCGTATCACAGCTTAGTCGACTTAGCTGGGTCCGAGCGCGCAAATTCAACGGGTGCTACTGGTCAACGGCTGAAGGAAGGCGCAAACATCAACAAATCACTCACTACTCTTGGTAAAGTCATAGCCGCTCTTGCTACTGCGAGTCAAGCAGAGGGGAAGAAGGGAAAGAAGGGAAAGGCGGATGAATTCGTCCCATATCGAGATTCCGTACGTGCAAAGCTTGGGCTCACAACAAAGTTAACGTTAAACGTGATTTGGCGTAGGTCTTGACATGGCTCCTCAAGGACAGCTTAGGAGGAAATTCCAAGACCGCGATGATAGCAGCGATCTCTCCTGCCGACGTACAATATGACGAGACACTAAGTACTTTGCGGTACGCAGATCAAGCCAAGAAGATCAAGAACAAGGCCGTTATCAACGAGGATCCTAACGCGAAACTAGTCCGGGAACTCAAGGAAGAACTGGAAATGCTGCGGTCGCGTGTATCTGGTGGCAGTAGTGAAGCAACGTATGACCCCAAGATCCCACCAGAGCAACAAAAGGTCACTTATCAGGCAAAGGACGGGACGCTCAAGACTGTTACCAAAGCCGAACTTCAAGAACAGCTGGAGACAAGTGAAAAGCTGATGGAGAGTCTGAACGAGACCTGGGAGGAGAAAATGCAGAGAACTCAACAGGTACAGAAGGAGCGTGAAAAAGCATTGGAAGAGTTGGGTATTACAGTGGAACGCGGTGATGTTGGCGTACATACTCCAAAGAGGGTAAGTCCATCGCTTTCCTGCAGAACCGATCTGACGGCTTCGATCGTTTAGATGCCTCATCTTGTCAATCTCGTAAGTCGAAACTCATTCAGTTAATTTGCCAAATTGGTACTGAGACAGGTCATTTCAGAACGAAGATCCTTTGATGAGTGAATGCTTGATCTACCAGATCAAAATGGGAGAGACCATGGTATGCAACATATCTTCATCATATTGTGATTAATATACATTATGTTTTCGCTTCTAGGTCGGGCGCCTTGATAGTGACAGACCGGCAGCTATCCGTCTCAGCGGCGACAGCATCAAAGAGGAGCATTGTTACTTCGACAACAACGACGGCAAGGTCACACTACATGGCATGCCAGATGCTGTCACGGTGTGTATTCTAGAAGTCCTTGATCTGACACCCACTGATATCGTTGTTATCAAATAGTTCTTGAACGGAAGGCAGATTGTACCAGGTCAAGTGAGTAGCGGATTGTTGGTATCGAGGTCTGCACACTAAAGATTACTCCTAAGGCCTATAAGCTGCGTTCAGGATTTCGGATTATCATGGGCAAGTCTTGGGTTTGCTACGAGATAGCTGCCGCTAACGTCTGTAAACACAGGAGAGCACCATGTTTTCAGGTTCAATAATCCGGAGGAGGTGCGAAAGCTGCGTGACCGTGCGATGGCAAAATCAAATTTGAGTATCAGTACTACTGCTGCCGAACTCCAAGCGTCAGGCGAGGACGGTACACCAAATACTCGACCAGATTCTCCTACCTCATCCTCGGTTGACCTCGCTGACGCCGACTGGAACTTTGCCAAGCGTGAAGCTGCCTTCGCCCGCCTCGGTTTGGATCCAGCTCTGGACAGTCTACCGGACGACGACTTGAACAAACTCTTTGAGAAGATAACTCGCGTCAAGGCTATGCGCGGTGCAGGACCCAGGCCAGAGAGCAGCCTTAGCCAAGCTGATGACATCTGGAGCGAATCTGGGAGGCCATTTGCTAGCGATGCCCTCACGGACGACACTAGTGTTGATGCCGGGACAAGCCACGACAGCCCTGAAATGCCTGGGTCCTTAAAGGAGGTCCAAAGTCAATTGGAGACACAGCGGATGGAGTTTGAGCAGAAGCTTCAGGCGATCACGGAAGCTTCGGAGGCGGACGACTTGAAAGCGGAAAAGGAACAGATGGAGCATCAGCTGAAGTTGGTACAGGTACATATGAAACGACTTCTCGATGCTCGGGCTCGAGGGGAAGACGACACCGACATCGAACCTTTCGAGCCGGTCATATACACTGCCAAACAACTTCGCCTCATCCGCAAAGTCCTCGATAAGTGGCGGGCGCATCGGTCATTCTCTATGTCCGAAGTGGTCCTTTCTAACGCAGTACACGTGAAAGAGGCGAATGTCATCAGGTAAGTGTCCATCGTGTGATTCATACCATCTTTTGTGCTGACAGTATTCTAGCAAGGAACTGGGAAAAGGTGTATCGTACAATTTCACTATTGCGTCCGGAGGTTCACTGGCTGCACCTGCTTCCGCAATCGACACTATTGCCGGCTTGGATCAATTTGGCGATGTGTCTGATCCAGTCCTCGCCTCTGCTACTCAACCTTGCGTCGCCGTGAAAGTTCTAGACAAGAGTCACAACGCTATTTATGTTTGGTCCTTAGATCGCCTCCAGCAACAACTTCAGCGGATGCGCAACCTCACTACATTCATTGATCGTCCATCTTACTCTCAACACTTCTCATCGGAGGAACCATTCTACGATACCCCTCCTCCCGAATACTCCTTCGTCGGCAACGCGCTAATATCTCTCGCCCCTCTTTCACGCCGATTATCGTCAACCTCCATTGTTCCTATATTCTGTCGCTACACGGCAGAGGCCATCGGCTCATGTCGCGTGGAAATCAAAATAGCAAATGTGGTGCTATCACCGAAGCACGCCAATTCATCCGTCACCTCAACACGATCATCTTCTCCCGTGCCTGGTACGGTTCCCCCAGGCAGCAAGCTCAGCTTCTTCTTGACTGTGGACACCGTGAAGGGTCTTTCCCATCACGACTTCTCAGCCGTTCACCTTCAAGTCCGACTGTCGTCATTCATGGGTCCTTTTGTGCCCGCAGAAGAAGTCTACCCTTCTGCCGCTATTGACTTGGACGCGGCATCCCTATCAGACCTGAAGTTCCGTCGGAGTTTCTCGATCGTGGCATCGACCAAGGTGCTCACCTATTTGCGGCAAGGGTATGCCCCCATTGAGTTTTTCGCACGGTTACGTCCCACCTACCTGGAGAGGATGGAACGCTGGGACGAGATGCGAGACCAACGGGCACCGCCCTCTCGCAGTGCATCGACAACTCCAGACGACCGACCAGCCACGCTACCTCCTATGCGTCGTTGTGAGACGGAGTTCGTCACTGAGCAAGTGCACGACGTGGTTGCGTGGCTCCAGATATGTGAATTGGCGCCAGACGGCTCATATGCACCGGTCCCAGTCATATCGCAAGGTGTCCTGGATCCAGGCTGCTTTCAATTGAGACAGGGCTTACAACGCAGGATTGTCCTGTCACTGTCGTCCAGTTCGGGACGTCAATTTCCTTGGACCGAAGTGACGAGAATACGTCTCGGCAACGTGCGCCTCTTCGACGACAAGGGACGCATACACGATTCCAACGCGAAGGCCCTGATCACACTCCCGCTCCAACAGGAGCAGACGGTCGAGTATAAAGCAGACGGCACAGGCGTGTTGACCGCACAAGCCCTATGGGACTCTAGTGTGCATGATTCGATACTCCTCAATCGCGTCACTGGTGCGAACCAGCGTGTCTTCCTGCAGATTACGTGGGCGGTGTCTGTCGAGACGTGTGCCGACGCTGTGCAGTTCACCATGGACACGGCGGTGACGATCCAGGCGCGGGGGGCGCGCGCGCCCTCCCGCATTCTCACGCTGCTGGGCTCGACGAAGGTACTGCCAAAGTCGAGCACAGTGTTCACTGTGCGTCTGTCGCCGCCGATGACGCGTTCGGCGAAGGACCTGTGGCGGCTGGACACGGCGGAGAAGTACGTGCGCGGAGAGGAGGCGCTTGGTTCGTGGAAGCCGAGGGGTATCTCCGTCGTGGAGGACTACACGCGGCTGGTGACGATGGAAAGAAGGGCGGCGGACGTGCAGGCTATAAGAGTCATTCTTGCGTCGTCACCGGTGAGGCCTTTGCCGGCTGGCGCGGCCATCTGGGGCGAAGAACATTTATTGAGGAAGGCCGTCGTTCTATGGCAAAAGAAGTTCGGGCACAAGGGCGAGGTAAGTCTCTTGTGGTTGTCGGCAGGAGGTATATGCTTAACTGTCGTCCAGATCGTCCTCAGTCAAGAGCCCGTCGACACGGAAGCTTCGAGTGTGGCTTCTGCAAGCAGAGCCCCGAGCGTGGCATCTACTGATTCCTTGAAGCTCATATCACAGACTAAAGTCGTACCACGGAAGTACGTAGTCTCTTTTGTGACGAATACCTCGCGATGACTGATTCAATGTGGTTGCAGTGATGGCCCAACCAAGAAGGGCCACTTAATGGTTATGATAGATGCGAACGAGAATACGTGGGAGAAAAGGTGGTTCGTATTACGAAGGTAGGGTATTATTTCATAACATCCAGGAGATGTAAAACTCACAGAATATACTCGCAGACCTTATCTGCATATGTACAAGCACTCCAACGAGATAGAGGAGGTCGCTGTCGTGAACCTGAACGGTGTGAACATCGAGAGCAATCCTGAGATGGAAGCGCTCCTTGGGGTGAGTCTTGTCCAGTATGCGTTGTTCGACCGGTTTGACTGACGGCACTCTCGCAGAAACGTTTCACCTTTACGCTCTTCACATCGTCGAATTCCTATGCGCTAGCAGCACCGAGCTTAAAAGAGCTCCGTGCATGGACGTCTAAGCTAGACCCTACACGGATCGTGTCTTGATTCCCCTTCTTCTTGATGATTCCCCGGCTGAGCACCTTATCATACCCGCACAAGCATTCATTTATTACCCCATTCATCTTTGCTCTGCTGTTTGTTCAGTCGACCATCCCGGATCCGCATACCACGTAGTCGTACCATTATTTCTCACGCCTCTTTAGGATCACTGCTGAGCCTTAGATCTACCAGACGGACTGTCGTCTTCGTACTATATACACACTCCCTCAATGTACTCCTGAATCCAATATCAATACGAAATGGCTCATGTTGAGTCGACTGTTGAATGCACACGGAGGACGTAGGCAGGCGGGCGCGAAAAATATATGGCCCTGGTCCATTCGGACATACATGTAAACCAGAGAAGGAAAGAAAAGGGTATGATGAGAGTGCTATAGCAAGTCGAAGTCGTCCAGCTAAGCGAACAACAGGGATTAGTATAAAGTAGACCTAGGATGCGGTGTTGATATGGTACCTCGTCATTGTATTTCATGATAGTCCTCTTGAGCTTAGAGGTGTCAACCCATGTCACGAAGTCCTCCATGTGTCTGAAACACATTAGTACAAGGGAAAGGCAACTTTTTGGGAGAGTACTCACCTTATGACGAGGAAGGCAGGATCCGTAACAGTATCTGGGCCGACACGGACGTGCCCTTGTTCGATAAATTTGACCGCTGCGCTGACAGTCTCCGCCATTTTCGACATGCACATGACCACCGCTAGCCGTCTCCGGCAGACAGCCGCCACCGTGAGCTTGTTCTCGATGTCGCTAAGTTTGGCGGTGGAGTTGAGCACGCCCATGTCGTACAGTTTTGAGAGTATCTGGCCCTCCATGCGTGTGCGGAAGGGGTCTTGTGGCGGTAGAAGGGAGACTCGATGCGCGAATTGGCGTACGGAGCCGCAGAGTTTGTTGTACCTGGTTACACTAGGATTTAGGTGACTCCATATAAAAGTGATGTCAATACGCACTTGTGGTAATCCTCCCTATCCTGGAGATGGTACCGTCGCATCACTTTGATTTCCCGTAGACTAGCATCTTGTTTCCACTACCGAATATCGTTAGATGGATAGTCTTCCGTCCTGGAAGCAGGGGTCGCCAACTCACGTTGAGGAAGTCAACTTTCTTGAGTAGCTTTTGTTCGTGGTACTTGAATGCTCTGACCATTGTTGTGTGGCAGTGATTGAGAGAAGGACAAGAGAGGTATGTGGTAGGAAGGTTCGTGAAAGGCTGAAAGCGCGAATTCAGATAATTTATCTTAGATTAGCGCTTGCTGTTATCTCAAGATCATGCCACGTGTCTCGATCTAGAGGACTTGCCTTGTGAAAGCCGTCTGAATCGACCGTGCGTGAACTTGCAATCTTTGACTTAACCTCAAGAACACACCATCCACACCATTCAGTAGGGCTCGCTACTCATTGCTTATCTACATACATACGTGACGATCCGACACAGGTATCACCGTGACAATCACCGATTCACTATAGACTCTTCAGGCTACCTTGACAAGATGACGGAACGATTTACTATTGCTTCCTCCTTCTACCTGTGCTGGACATTGTCCGGCTTCATATCTTACATACTTTTTGACAGATAATGCAAATCCTTAGCACAGCTGATGGGTACGGGAATATCTCCGCAGGCGTGTAGCGTGCTGAACCGGGTCCGATGACTGTCGCTGCGCCGGGGCTCAGGACGGCTTACAACCCAGTGGACGGCGGCCACCGGGCGGGTACTCAGCATATCTAATTATCAACACTGTACACGACACGCCTGAGTCATCGGTGACTAGAACGCGTAGCAAGGCCGCATAAGCCCAGCTGGATTGCGTAGGCCACGACTGCCGGCAGGCTCGCAGGAAAGCTGAGAGTACGGCTGCAAGCCGCACAATTTACGTACAAGCTAGTGCGCGGGTGGTGCTGCAAGAGTGGCAGTCGGGACGGCTAGGCGACATTGATTGGTTAAAAGTGAGCTGATGAGGCCGATTGCATGGTCTCTGAGCTCACATTTCTCACCGGTGACATAAGAATAGCATTGAGAACTATGAAGGACCTCATAGAGAGTGCAGCGATAGTCTATACGGGTGACACGACGGTCCCGATAGCATGCACATGCTATGTCAGTGCGCGGCAAGTCCGGTATTAAAGCCGGAGGCGCTGCTGCCGTTGCCTCGAGGATAGCATCGTGGTGACCGATAGCGTCTGTGGTTGAACGTCCGAGATATGTCGGTGAGAATGTTGGACGGGACTTTGTGCGTTACAGTGCGCTCGCTGTATAGACTATGTGCAGCCGCGACAAGTCGACAATGAACAGTGAGGCAACCGAGGGGAGAATACGTGAGCCGGGTCGAGGGACGGAGTGAGGGAGCGATAATGAGCGAGATAATCTTGATTCTCCCGCGATCCCTGTCTTGCCATGTTAAACAAACGTTTCTCCTGCCCGCACTGCACGTTCTGGTCGCTGAAATGTGCTCAGACGGGGGGCGACAGCGACTAGAAAGCCCTAATGTATTTTGTGTAATTTTGAGAGTGTGGCTGAGGCCAGGAAAAAGAGAAAAAAGAAATGTTATCACTGGGCAGGCAGGTGAAGCCGAGTTCGTGACCCGTGCCACTGTCACAGTACGTGAGAAGAGCTGCCGCAACCGTCAACAACAATCCTCCTCTCCTTCCGCCGTCTTCTCTACCGTCCCGTCCTCCACGCCGTCCCTCCCCTCCCGCCATCGCGTACAGCGACGACCTACGCATCCTAGGACAACCTATAACCATCTATCTCTCTCGTCTGGCGTCGAGCTCCCAAGCGCGCCTTTGCTGAGTCCTCTGACGCCCACATCTCGCTCAACAAGCCTTCGATCTCGTTCTGTCGCTCACCACTTCTGCATGATACACCGCGTCGCGAGTCCTTGCGAACCACCGGGACATCTCTATCCTCTTGATTGTCCCAGGATCTTCTCACTATGAATCAGACTGGCATGTTGCGTGCAAATGGGATTCATCTCCCCCAGGGTCTCAACCAGCCCGTGTTCCAGAACATCAACACCCCACACCTCATTCCTCAGCAGTCGCAACCGCAACCGGGGCACCAACCTCAGGGACAGCCAAATCCGATGTCCATGCTCCCGAGTCACGCGAATCCGACCCCTGCGATGAGTCTGCTCGGAGGCGCGCAACCCAACGGGACTGCTGCGAATTATACCTTGCAGATGCAGCAAGCGAACCAGGTGCGGCGTAGTCATTTGGTGCAGCAAGGCATGAGTCAGGGGTTGGGAGTCCCTCCACAGCCAAATCTAAACGGTATGGCGCCGACCTCTATGCCTTTCCAGAACGTGCGCCGCGTTCAGTCGCAGCCACAGGGTCTCAATCAAGTGGGTGCCCACGGAGGGGGTATGCACCCGGTCCCTCAGATGTTGGGAGGGGTTCCTACCATGGGCTCGCTTACTGGTATGAATCCACAACAAATGCAGATGCGTATGTTGCAGCAGCATCAGCAACAGCAGCCACTTCAGCAGTCTCAGCTCACTGGGGGGCAACCTGGTATGCAGCCTGAACTCTCTATGCTTCGCCAGGGGCCGCATATGTCAAATCCCGCGGCATATGTCGGAAGATCCACCTCGTCCCAAGGGCATCCCATGCGCAATCTGCAGGCGTCTTCGTCCTTTCCTCCAGCATTGCCCACGATGCAGCCACAGTACCCAAATCCTGGCATGCAGCACCAACAGCAGCCCCAACCTCAGCAGCCCCAGATGGCGACCTCACCACATCCGCCACATAATGGTCATGCAGGGCAACTTCCACCCAATCATCAGCAGGGCATGCAGCAACCACTCAATCGCGCACGAATGACGCCGGAACACATGCTATTCCTCCAGCAGCAGAACCAGCAGATGAATCCTAATCTGACCCCTTCTGGTCCTCGGATGCAGCCAACAGCAGGTGGGACATTCCCATTTCCCACATCCACCCCTCCGAACCAAATGAACGACGTTCAACAATCGATGTCAAATGGCATGAACACTCCGGGTTCGACGCATCGTCTAATAACGCCAGCTCAGACTCTGGAACAGCTTCAGGGCAACGATGGTTCGTTTGGTATGGCACCTCCTCAGCAAGTGCCTCCGCGGCCTCCATCGCAACAAAGACCACATCCTTTCCCGATGCACAACTCGCACACACCTCACCAAACCCCGATAGCGGCGCACAGCTCACCACGGCAACTGGATCACCATCTTGGACCACAACTGCAGCCGCAGCAACGCCCCCAGTCTCAGCCCCAGGTGCAGCAAGGGTCTCCCCCGCGTCCACAAGTAGGCTTAGCTCGCACGCCACGGATGACCCAGCAGCCGCTTAACCACAATGTTGGCCCGCCACAACCGCGGATACCAACGCTCTCGGGCCAGCAGCCCATGCCTATGGTCGCGAAGCCGCCGACTCCCATATCTGGTCATGTAGCGATTGCCAATTCGCGACCACCACCGACTATGCAGCAGAATCAGGCAGGTGGGCCAGCCGCACCGCCAACAGGGTCAGCCGGTCCACCACCGCCTCCTGGACCATCTGCGCCTCAAGAGCCTCCCCCGCACATTCCTCCACAGCTGTTGCCTCCGCAAAATAACATTTCTCCGGCAAATTTAGTGCAAACAAAGCTGGACGCCGCTAAGTTCGTAACCGCTTGATGTAAAACTTCTTATCTTTGTCTAACCTGGATCGTTGGTCTAGAAATCAGCTCCCAGTTGGGCTTGGTCAGGGTATCAGCCATATACTCAAGTTCAGCGCTACCCTTGCGTTCCAGAATATGGAAAAAGTAAGTCAACAAAAAATTACCGTCTCGTAAAGAGTACAACTGACAACCGGTGATTGTCAATAGAAAACGACATTGAAATTTTGGGACCTATTGGTCAGAGAGTATTTCTCAAGCTCGGCCGTCCTGAAGATCACGCTCTGGAAGGACAACAGACGTGACGAAGCGAAACCCTTTGGTGCGTGTTGCTTCAAGCGGCATGCAGTAAGCGACTGACTACTTCGCGTACCTCTTTAGAAATTAGCAACCCAGTGATTCCCCGCTTTTTCCTGGTGACCGCGCAGTCTGGCGTGAAGTCTATGTCGCTGAACTTGGACGGTGCACGAGAACGCGTCATCAGCCATACACATGCCGCCGTAGAGTGCACACACGCGACGTGGACATACCACTACACAAACGGCTACATCGTCACGCTGCGCGGTCCATTAACAGCGCACGTATGGGCAGTTCCATCACAAGGCCGCGAAGTATGGTCATACAGGTTCGATCAGCTGGCGTTCGACGCGAACTTCCACGACAAATACCTCAATATGGATGCGATCCTTGGTCAGCGTATACCCGACTCTCCGAGGTCGCCGCGTGCTCTCCCCGCACCTTTGGTAAACGGCAATGTGGAGCAAGACGACGACCGCCGGTACGACGATCCACGATGCATAATCGAGAACGCGTCGTTGCCAGCAGAACCAGTCAACGCGTTTGGAATACCACAAGCAACTATGCGATGTCTCGAGGTTCGTCTTTCTATGTCTTGTGTGAACTCTCGCGTGCGATGTTGACGCGTATCTTGATAGCTTGCGGAAAGCGTAACCCAGATGACAGAGCTGATACAGTTTGCCTCCGAAAATCATTTGGGGCCACTTGGTATGTTGTGTGCAACTTCTGTCGAGAGCGTTCTGACCGTATTCACTCTCCCTCAGAATCATTGGGGCACTGGGCTCGAAAGGTGCGCCAGGAGCAAGGCGAAGGGGGCATGAATGGCGAAATGCCAGAAGCACCAGGGACCATGAATGGGTTGCCCACAGGGCCAACGTCAGCGCTATACTCGGCGCCGCCCCCTCCCCCTCCTGTAAACAACCCGCCGCCACAAGCGGGTCCCTCTCAAAACGCGCCACCCATGGGCACGCCGAAGCCGAGTAAGGCCATGCCGCCCGGCCAGCCCCAGGCGTCGGGGTCTACACCAGGGCCGTCGGCGTCGACGCCTGCCGCCGCACCGACACCGACCGCGACGAATACGCCAGCGATGCAGCCGTCCACTTTGAAGCGCAAAGCTACCAACCAGGGCCCGGACGCGCCGACGTCCGCTTCCGGTAACGACCAGCAGCCGACGGCGAAGCGGCCGCCAAGAAAGCGCGGTCGGACGACGGGCGGGGGATAGGCTTACTGCCATCGTTTTTCGTCGGGTTTATCTCTACCGCTCCAACGTTATTCTTTGATCTTTGTGCTTTTTTTGGATCTCCGTTCTTTTCGTCGACCAGTTAGTTACTCTATCCAGCATAGCATAGACTTGTATTCTACTCATACGCAGGGGTTCTGGCCACAGCACACCGGTGAACAACTCGGAAAGACTCGTCAGCGTTGTTTTCATTCAATTATTTATCGACATGTACTGTGTATTAATTGGCTGGCTAGCTCGTTCTTTGCAAATCTCGTCTTCACAGTCTCGCAATCAGTCTGCCCCGAAGTTTGTGAAAGTTGGAGTCAACTTCACTCAAGGTGATTGCCACGGACACGCGGGAAGTTATCGGATCGCCATTAAGAGTACGTACAATGCGGTCATATCAGAGGCCCATGTCGCACGTTCCAAGGGAATAAATGATTGCAGCGAAGTACAATGATGCAAAGTGCACCGATGGATAGGATAGGTACACGGAAATAATACTAAGTAGATTAATAGCTGACGGTCCCAAGTTCGTGACTGAAATCGCATTGATCTCCGTATTTGCATCTATTGGTTCAATTCAAGACACTGATCAGTTCTCGAACTCTCTGACATCAGGGACCTAGTGCTTGCCTTCCTTGCGCAAAGAAACTGCAGGGTTTTCTTTTATTACTGCCGAAACCACCGCCTCTACCGAAACCGGGCGTGTCCCCACGCCCCCTCCCCCGCCCGCGGCTCAGTCCCCGACCACGCAGGCCGCCTCGCTCAGTCCATGCATCATCTCCTGACCCTGACCAGCGTCGTCCTGTCTCATCGTATCCTCTATCGTATTCAGGGTATGAACTAGGATTGTTCCAGTCTGATTCTCCATTGCCACGTGGCACCTGGGCCACAGACTGGCCTGCGGGATATATAGACGACGAATTCTGTAACGCCTGCGCTTGTTGCACCAACTGTTGCAGGTCCGGCCCGATCTTTGCCAACATTGCCGGATCGAAATTAAATGACTGTCCTGTATTACCCATGGGAACATCCGTAGAGCCTGTTGATAACTGCCCGACTAGCTCCGCTACCGACGCTGAGGTCGGCGGCGGCTCCGTTGACAATGCGGCGGGTACACCGCCACTCCAAAATATTGCATCAACTTCAGGACCAGTGAGCATGATCTTGGCCTCTGTGTCCACTTGCTCGTCAGGAATCTGCGAATCAGGCTCCGAGGGGGAGTCGGGAACATCCGCAGCTGTTAAGTAGAGTGCACCTAATGCAGTTTGTTCGCGTTCCTCTTGCTTTAAGCGTTCCGCGCTGTCCTTCCCCTTTGGCGGCACGTCGATGTCGAGAGGCATGTCCATTACTGTGAAACACACGCTTTGTTAAAACGTGCCACTCATAACAAGCTTGTTTGCTTACGCAGCGGTTCGGACCAGTCTATTTGTTCGTCGAACAAGTGAGCAATCAATGCCGCTCCTTCGCTTCGGTCAAGATCGCGGACGCTGTGTGCGGTGTGTATACCCTGTGTGCCAACAGGCGCAAAATTGCGCGTATCTAATGTTAACATACAGTACGTAAAGATTACGAAAGGAATAGAGCTGACATCCGCGGGGTCATCGTCGTATACTGCTCGTTCAATGAGCTTGACCAACTCAAGTTGGCCGTCGGGTGCCCAGGTGACCGACTTCTTCTTCTTATCCGAACTTGTACCTTCAACAGAAACTTGACGCGAAGTCGTGGACGATGCAGTGGGTACCGGGAGGGTTGGTGGAGGGGTAGCAGTCGAAGGAGAGTCTTTCCGAGGCTGCTTCATCGACTTAACAATCTCCAAGAAAGGATCATACGAAGATGGCTGCGCGACATTGGGATCTACTTCCTTTTTGACGGCTGCAGGTGCTTTCTTGAAGCTGGGTAATGGTCGCTTTGGCTTCGGTGCGGAAAAGAAAGACGAATCCGATTTGGCAGTTGTGAGCTCCTTAACAGCGGCTTTCGACTCCTTCTTCACGCTGGGCGCGGGTTTTGCGGTCGACGATGCGACGGCGAGCTTCTTCACGGAAGTCACTTTCGATGACGATGCCGTTTCCTCCAGTTTACGCTTCTTCGCTTTTGTATCTATCGACATAATTGAGTCGATCATCCTTGGAACGAACCGGCGTGACTCACCCTCAGTTGATCCCTCGGCCGCCGGCGTCTTTGTTTGGACTTGCAGTAGAGCACGCCATTTACGAGTGAGGTTCGAAGCCATATCCTGAATCGCTGTGTTTACACAAGCGATAAAACACCAATAGTTAGATTACATGTTACTTATTCACTCGAACGTCGGACAATTAGAGGCAGAGATATCGTCAAATACGTTCCACGAGTACCAGCTGCATCGCCATTTCACACCCGATTTTTCAATGCAATCGAGGAGAAGATTGGGTCTAGGAGTGAAGGCCTGAACTCACCTGCATAATTTGACGCTTTAAGGGGTTTCAATTCCTTCGCTATAAGTGACGTCTTCAGACATTGTATAGTCATCGGCAACCGATCCAGGATCTGTTTACAAGGAACGGGGAGGGAAGACAACTGTCAGTACCGCACAGTGACGACTAATAACATACTCACATGCATCAATGGCATCGTGGTAGCAGAATAAGGTGAATCGGGATCAGCACTCTCCTTCAACCACAACCGGGTTATCTCCATCGCGAGCTCATTCTCTGCCCACGCCCGAAAATAGTGATTACCCGCGTTGTCACGAATTTTGGTCAGTATATCGGCTCGTGTAGATAGATCTACTTTCGTGATGCCGTAGTCGTCGATGAGGCCCGTCAACTTGTTAACGGCGCCCGCACCGGTGAAAGAAGACGGCTGCAAAAGTGGCCGGAGGCTCGCGAGAAACTTCTCCTTGAGTTGTTCTGGAGTAGGGCCCGATGGCTGTGGCGGTGGTGGTGGCGCATAGAAAGACGCTGTAGAAACAGAAGAGGGCACAGACTGGGTCGGATAAGATACCGCAGGAGGGGAGTGAAGGACGTATGGCGCTAGTGTTCCCTGTTGAGTTGGTGGAGGTGACGACTGTTGTTGCGAAGGTTGCCGCTGAAACTGTGGTTGCTGGTAATGACTTGCATTGGTATGAACGAACGAAGGGTTAATAGAAGTAGTTGGCGTATGTGATGACTGTTGATAAGGATAGTGCATGCGTTGTTGAGGTGAGAGGTAGGGTACTGAGAAGTGATGGGGAGAGGTGCCGACAGGTGAATTGACGGTCAGCTGGGGACTAGGAAAGGTGTTAGATTTCCATAAAGTGTACAGAAGTAGGAGTGGACGCACTCGATCATCATCTGCGGAGGACTAGACATGGATTGATGAGTCTGGCTCGGCGAACTCTGTGTTGTACTGGTGGCCCCATTCAAGGAGGAATAGGACGATAGCGGAAGTTGGGGAGGAGGAGGGGCTGCAGTCCATCCGCGATAGACCTGCGTTGTCGGCGCGTATGATGGTACAGGGTCGCCCGAGAGGAAATAGTTGCCGTGGTTTGAAAAGCCAAAATAAGACGACGCTGATGGTGGGATGGAGGAGGTAGTAGAGGATCCTGAACAAGCGTAAAGCGTCTGTGAGTTTGCGTAGCCCGGAGGAAGACTTTGAGTGGCTGGCTCACCCGCTATAGGTTCCAACCCAACGAAGTCGCTCAGATCCATGCCCTGCTGCTGCTGCTGCTGTGCACCCGAGGGACCCGCGCCCGCCGACATGGTCGCAGACGGTTCCTTCCAGTCATCATTTGTGGTCGTGCGAGCGTCGTGTAGATCGGGAACGTGCTGTGGATGTAACCACGACGTGCCAGCAGAATATTCCATGTGCAATCCGCTAGCAGGGGGTTTGTCTTTTTGCACACACGCACTTAGCGGTCACGGATTATTTAATGGCTTATTTTCTGTGCAAATGGGATCGTAAGGCAACGCTGGCAACGGTGCGTTACGGGTTACCACTCTGCTCGAAATCGGTAGCTGAATGGTACACCGTTGTTCACCGTCGTTCGTGATGATGGCAGAGGTCAGGCTCGTCGTCGGCCGTTGGCACTCCGCTTGCAACTCCTTTCCTATATAGCTATTGTCTTAGGCGCCATTCCCACGCTTAGATATCACATCCTGAGACTAGGTCGGATAGCCCCTCCTCGACCAGGAACCCCTCGAGGGCGACGCAATAAATATTCCCACCGTCTCGCAAATACACCTTCATGTCGGAAAAGAGTTTTGTGTCGTCCGCACAATAAAACGAAGCAGAGCGTGAAAAGTTTTCGGATGTGGGAGTGATTTATAACCGGATAAGTACTGATTAGTCGATTGAATCTAACCTGCTACAAAGCCAAACAAAGCCCTGTCAACAATCACTTGTAAGTTTTCTAACCCCTCTCTTACTCCCTTCTCTTACTCCCTTCTTACCACCCTTCAACACGTCGCGTCGCGTCGAGTCCCGCGTCCCACATTTCTTAACGACAGGAAAATGGCCAATGTTCCTAACATCAACGACCCAGGTATCGCAGCTTTTGAATTTACAAGAATGCAGGTTAGTATGCACACACAGGTCTCGCATCGTGTCTCATGTTTCTGTCCAACATCCGCTAACCTCCCTCTTCAACGTAGCTTTGTGGCAGCCTCAACGCCGTCGCCGGAGCGATGCGCGACGCTGCTACTATCGCAGACCAGTTCTCCCAGATTATAAGAGACATACCCTATCATCCCGGGCACCCAGGCTTCATGCCCCCCAACGGCCAATTTCTTCAGTTGCCGCCTGCCCCCGTCCCGCCAACCCCTGCGGGAGGAAAGCGCAAATCGCGCGCCACTGATGAAGATGGTGAAGGAAAGAAGAAGAGAAAGACGAAACCGAAGGATCCGAATGCACCGAAGCGTCCGGCTTCCTCGTATCTGCTTTTCCAAAACGAAATTCGCCAGGAACTGAAGGCGAAAAACCCTCATCTGACAAACAACGAGCTATTGGCTCAAATATCCAAGGTCTGGACTGATATGCCGAAGGAAGAGAAGGACGTGAGTCTACTCATTGTTGTCAGGCAACAACGATTGCTGAAGCCATCCTTTCCATGTCATAGCTCTATGAGGAACGACAGAAAGTAGCGAAGAATCAGTACCTGCTCAACAAGGCGGCATATGAAAGCCGTAATCTTGCTGCTGCTGCCGAAGCTATGTCCCCGCCTGCTGTATGTGCCAGTCCAATACCGCCGTCTCCAAATGAGGCTCTGAACACTTCACCTGTAGGTACAGCAACCGGCAGCGGTTAAACCTGCCGCGGTGGTGACACCTGCACCCCCTCCTGCTCCTGTCGTGACATCGAGCGATGAGGAGTCATCAGAGGAGTCTTCGAACGACTCTGATAGCGAAAATTCTGATGACGAGGCTCCCCCTCCTACGACAAAGAAGTCGCGGCATCATGCTTCTGCTCCTGTCAAGGTCGAAAGCACGAAGGAGAAAAAGTCCAAGAAAAGCAAGGCATAATGGCATTCGATTGCGATGTGACATTTAATACCGCGATCGTGTGTGGTTTACCTCTGTTGATTAATTTCGCACGTTTAACGTTTAACCTCGGTTTTCTTAAGTTCTGTTATTCGACTTTGTAGCTTATGAAGATCTTGATATAATATGTCATGGTTTACGATGCTCGGTATCTGCCCCTCAGAAGCCTATTACAAAATTCATGCGTACAGCCGTGCAGCCAGGCGCGTCCTGACTTCAAGTTGTCCTATGCCACTAGAGTTCGGCGCCCGACATAACACAGCCACACATCGTCTATGCTACCACTCAGCCAGAAGCCGCGCTTCTTCGTAGACTATGCTTCACTGCTTTTCCACGGTATCGCGCTATCTGGCAGGAGCTGTATGTACCGGTTTTGTGAATATGCTGCGGCGTGCAGTGTTCACCGCCCCACGATGCCACAGCAGCCAACACTTTTGTCCACGGGTTATTGTGCCACGGTGACCAAGTTAGATTCGATTGTTCCATCTTTCTGGCGTTGACAAGGAATGGTAGAGTTCTCACCCAGTTGGGCGGTGTCCTGTGTTATTCTGCGATATTCTATACTAGGCTGTGCAGCGCGTAGGAAGGACACGTAGATGTGCCAAAATCTTTCCTGAAAACCCTTGGCAATACGATTTGGTCCGGATGATTCGCTGCCCCGCTTTGGCTTTGTAGATGGGTGAGCTGAGCACAATGACACTCTGGCCCGTGTGGGGTATATAAGGCAGCACTCGTTACATCTATCGCGCAATCTCTGCATTACCGATCTTTCCTTCCTACTTGTGCCTGCTGCTACTAGTGACTCCCTCAATCTCGTCTCGCACTGATGTCCAGCTATAATGCTCCTCCGCCTCCCAACGCAGATACCCGCCCCCTTCCACCTGGCTGGATAGAGCAATATGACTATAAGTGCGTACACCGATCGCAATCCGTAGTGCGATATCAGCTGATCGCGACTCCTCTAGCTACAAACAATGGTGAGAACTCATTTGCGCCTCTCAACTGCCACCGATGTACGGCAGTATCTGATAATCGCCAATAACACTAGGTTCTACGTGAACACCTCTGTGAACCCTCCGCAATCGTCGTGGGTGCACCCGGGAGCGCAAGGCTTCGCACCCCCGCCCGGTCCCCCACCACCTGACAACCGAGGCTACAACCCATCGCCATACCCTCCTCAGGGAGGTTACAACCAAGGTCCTCCGCCGCAGCAGTGGGGTGGAGGATATGGCGGACCCGGATACCAGCAGCCTCCTCCTCAAGAACAAAGAGGTACGTGGCACGGCCGGCATTGCGAGAACAGCGCTCATCTATTTGCAGGATGGTTTGGTGGCGGACGGCCAGCGCAGCCCACACAAGTTGTGTATGAGCAAGCACCACCCAAGAAGTCGGGTATGGGCATGGGCACCGTGGCACTAGCTGGTAAGCCGCGTTCTGCTTGTTACTGGCGTTATCAGGCTAATCGCGCGTTGGTATTGCAGCTGGTGGTGGCCTTATCGGTGGAATGTTGCTTGAAGATGCGATCGACGACCATGATGACCGCATCGAAGAGCAGGCCTACGACCAAGGTATGCACACTTTTCAGGAACACCGGTATTGCATTGGCTGACTGGTATTTCATTCAGGCTTCAATAATGGTCAGGACGACGACTATGGAGGTGACGGTGGAGGCGACTGGTGATTCCATCCATGTATTGCCATCGCCTGTATCGTTTTCTTTTTCAACGCTCTTCAACGCTCTTCCCAACTACAGATTGGTATGATTTCTACGTAATAAACAAATGCAATATGTAGAGTAGCGGACCTGCAATCCATACCCAGGCATGAATGCCCAATTACACCACTTGCCTGCCATGAGAACCTGGAGCGATTTCGTCATAAGGATCTGCGTCCGCATCGACTTCACCGACACATAGACGCCTGTGATGACTGCCAGTACTGTGGATACACCACTATCGTGTTGCACGTCTTGGTGGGCCCTTGCCACATTCTAAATCCTTCTACTCTGCGCGCTGGTGAGCTCGTCTATGTGGATTCTATCACGCATGGTACTAGTCGCTCGCACCGCAAACGACTATGGCAATCCTGGGAGTGAAGTATCAGATGATGAACACGGAGAAGCCACAAGACATTGAACTTGCCGTTATGATGTCTCGCAGAATGTACACGACGAAGGAAGGCCTCAGTACCCGCTTTCACCGCATCTTCTTGCTTTGCCAAACAGTACTCCGAGTACTCTCTCGAAGTCCTCCACCCCTTCCATGGTGTCTCGTCTACCGTCGCCCACCAGTCCTCTTCATAAGGATGACCTGGTGCACCAGCGTATCCCCATGGCTTCGCCGGGTAAGGCTGACGATGATGGTTCAGGACAGCTTCCATGGTCGGATTGACCGGGCCCATGAAATGCACGATCGCGGGGTCCACCATCTGCGTCAAGTCCAGCGTCCTGCGGTCTTCCGACGGCCAATCCGCGTACGTTCCCAACCCCTGCGCATTCCACCGCAAGGACAGCGAGAGCCATTCGTGGCGGAAGTGGGTGTTCAGCGCGTCTTCGTCCTTTTGTAACGAGTTCTTCTTCGTTCGCGCCGTGCTCATCAACTCTCCCAGCCTCTCTCTTATCCTGACCAGATCCATCAGCAGGACCCCAGCGTTGAAGAACGGCCCTCTCTCGATACCCGAGTGACCCAGGGGAATCCCTACATCGAGCACCGCACCGATGCTATTCCCTCCGAGGTCCGTCTCCCACAGTCTCCGTAGATCATGACGTACGAGCAGATCTGCGTCGAGGTAGAGAAGTCGACTAAGCGATTGGGGAAGTACATCTAGCATGCCGACCTTTGCCCAGACCGGTCCCATGTTCACTACGCCGTCCTCCGGCAGATGAACGAATTGGACCCTGACGTTCGGGTATGGCTCTACGAGGGTGTGCAGCTTCTCCCTATCGGCTTTGGATAGACCGAGGTCGATAAGATAGAATGACATCCGCCCAGTCGTGTGGGTTATCGCGCTATGAATGGTCACAGCTGCAGGCATGGCGTAGGTGTGGTCGAAAGTTATGGCGATGGGGATTTCATCGTTAACAGTTGGACTGTCTTGTACGCTGCACGAAGATATCTTGTGTGCCCGATTCCCGACTGTAGGTACTGCAGTGTGTTCTATAGCTTCGATCGTCTGTAAACTGCGCTGTGAGAAGGTTGTTTTTTGGTTGACGGGGTGCTCACCATCGATGTAATGGTGTAGGAGTAGTGCTCGCTTGCCGCTCTACTATCGCGAGCCTGGTATTCCGAGCCTGATGGGAATTGCTGATCCGTGTGGTCGATATATTTACACGTATGCGAAGGCTGTGATCTGCACCTAGCGAGCAGAAGGCTAACTCAGGCCGATTCCGCTTGTGTGTGGTTGTTGGAGTGGAGGAGTATTGCTAGGATTCAAGACGCCTTGAAGCATTGCTTTATGAGCACTTGAACCTCCGTCATGCCGATGAATCCGCAGGGGTCTCGACATAGAGAAGAGGAAATTACGAAAGACGAAAGCGGAAGCAACAAAGGTGACCACCGTGAACTCGCGGGGGTTTCTTTCTGAGCCTGCAAGCGTCCTTAACTTCCGCGCTCACGGTGAAGATTGGTGGCTCGTGGAAGTGTTGCTGATAGATCTGCTGCATCATCCAATGACAAGACTACAGCTCCCATCGTACGCTGCTCTCAAAGAAAACATTTTGTCTCACTCTCCGTTTGGGTCCCGGAATTTTCTGCCCTGATTTTCACTGGAAATCTAGACGAAGTCTGGCTCTTCCACCTCTAAGCGCTTGTCCCGACACGCATCCAAATCTGGAATTCGTCGGGATTGGACGCGGCGACCTGTCGGAGGTCTCTCTCTCTCACTTAGACCACAACACTCTCTCGACGCAAAGTACAATTTTGACACAAATTTGCAACGACTCACTAATACATGCCATACAGATCGAGACTATCGTTTACGTCACTTAATGGTCCCTACTCGTTATACGTCGGACATACTTGACGGGTGGCTCTCTACGCGAGAAAGCTCACACCGTAATTCCTAGATCACTAAGTCGCTTGCGGAAGCTCGCGTTGTTCACTTTGAGCGCGTCCTCTGCTGCTGCAGCGCGGTCCTTACTATATCCTTCCGACGATCTCCAACCACGCCAAGCCGTCTGGTCAACGACCGTCCACCACTCCGCCTCGAACGGATGTCCAGGTGCCCCTGCATATCCCCAAGGTTTCGACGTGTAGGGCTGCACCCACTTATTCAGAACATCGACCACGGGAGGGTTCACGGGCCCCGTGAAGTGAACGACCGCGGGGTCATCCATCTGATCGAGATCTAGTTTCTTGCGGTCGTCTGTAGGATATTTAGCGTAGGTTCCAAGTCCTTGCGCGTTCCACTCGAGAGAAAGAGGGTGCCAATCGTCGCGGAAGTGGATGTTCAGTGCATCCTGGTCAAGGTAAGACGAGCCGCGAAACTCTCCTGCGACCCTCTTCAGCTCTGCTAACCTGCCTCGAATCTTTGTCAGATCCATCAACATCACTCCAGCGTTGAAATAAGCATGTCTCTCTACATCTGAATGACCCATGGGATGACCCACGTCCACGCTTGCGCCAATAGATTTGCCCTGCAAATCTGTGTCCCATAATTCCTGCAGGTCTTTGCGGACGAGAACATCGGCATCGAGATAGAGGACTCGCTCTACCGGCAGGATCTCGATCATGGCTACTTTCGCCCATACGGGACCCATCTCTGCGACAAGACCTGTCTGCGGCAAACACAGATATTGGAGTGTAACGTCTTCGTGTCCCTCCAGAAGAATTTGAATCTTCTTCTTGTCCTCGATAGATAAACCAAGATCGACGACATAGAAGGAGATCCTCCCTTTGGTATGGGATATGGTGCTTTGGATTGTGACAGCTGCCGGCATAGCGTAGGCGGAATCGATGGTGAGCGCTACGTGTATTCCATAGCCAAACGCGGCGGCTGACGGGTTCGCCGTCTCTTTCGTCAGGAATCCGATCCTCATATCTGCTTTCTTTCGGAGGATCATCTGATACTGTGTTGGAGCAGAAAGGACCTCAAATTGATTCGCGTGCAGAGCCATGAAGGAATCAATGCCGCGCTTGGGATGGTGTACGCTCTCGGCGGGCTCCCGATCCCAATGGTAGTCGTCGAAGATAAACACTGCTCCCTTCTTCGCCAAACGCCACGCCAACTCTCCGTCAAGAAAAGTATCGTCCGCCTCGTGCGACCCGTCAACATATACCCAATCGAATCCGGGGTCAGTCGCAGAGATCTCCTCCTGCAAGAGCATCATCAAGGCAGGGAAGCTGAACTCGCCCACGATACGGAAGGGCTTTCCGGTCTGAGTGAGATTATGGGTCAACCTCGCGTTTCGTTCACGACCTGCCTGTGTGTTCATAAGGTCGAAATGGTCGATGCAAGTAATAGATCCTCCCTGAGAGCAAAGCTCGGTGAGGAGGAAGACGGCAGATCGTCCTTCCCAGGAACCTATCTCAAGGACCCTTGGGGCGGATGACACGACGTGGGAGAAGATTGCCCTCCAGGTGTCGGCGTTGGAGCTGAACCAGTCCTGCGTCGGAGTGAAGCTGTACTGCGACATCGTCGACACCTTGTTGGGGGAAGTAGGCTGTGGACCGCTCTCGCTTGTCTCTGTGGATTGCTGCAGACTTGTGAGTGACAAGTCACACTTCCTTGAGATGCGCTGTACTGACCATAGCTGTGCAAAGCCTGAAAGTGCGATGATTCGCAGGTGTGCCACTGGTCTGGGTACTTGTGCGCCGTCTAGTGGTCAGTCCGCAGTTCAAAGGCGGTACTATTGGATATCTTCTAGCTGATAGGATGCAATCTCTCAATCTTGACATCAGGGGTAGTGCTCCCGCATCCATATGAATCAAACATGAATACCCTCAAACCTTCTCGCAGTACGTCTGAGCGTCCCGACAAAGGGGTGTTGTGATGCTCATTTGAATCTTTCACACCCAACGCAGAGCTCCAGGCCTAGGTGGAGGAGCGATACAAGGTTTTCGTGCTGCCGCTATTCAATTACAGTTGTTCTTCGTGGTGACATCCGCACTGCGGTTACGTTCCTTGTTATCGTTTTGCTGATAGGCACTACTATCACAAAAAGAATTAGTTCAGCGCAGTCAGGTCCAGTAGTCTGTACCTGATTGCGTTCAATGAAACTGACCAGGGTGCCAAACGCTTGGGCTCTTAAGGATAGTGTTCTTCTCCTTAAGAGAAGGACGCTGTCCTAGGGTCTCTCCGCACCCTACCTCGTGTGATGATGCGCAGCGTTCTAGCCGTGCGCTATGTTAGGAACATGGAGTTCCGTTATCGTACGCTCGCACTGGTGTTCTCGACGGCTCTTCGGTTTCAACTGGTCGCCGTTTCATACGCGTCCGTCCGTGTCCGATTCAGGGTCTCTGACATCTCTATATCCGACAGAAGCACTGTCTGCGAGGGCACACAGCATATATAATCCACTGGATAGTCCAAACATACTAACGCACAAGAACCTTGGGAACTGTGCTCTCAACATGCCTCTCCTGAACCAGCCGCAGACCATCTTGGTCACCGGCGGTAACGGCTTTTTCGTGAGTTGTAGTCTTTACGCTTGGATCTGTATGTTGACTCTATGTTAGGGAGGCCATGTCTCCCGTCGTCTGCACGCCGAGGGGCATACAGTACGCGTCGTGGATATAAGGCCTCACTCTTACTTCCCCAACTTCCCAGACGGCATGGAGGTCATTGTCGGTGACCTCCGTGACCCATCTGTCTGCAAGCGCGTTGTTAGTGGCGTCGACATTGTTATGCACTTCGCGGCAACTATGGGCGGCATGGGTACCATCCACGAAGCCAACGATTTCGTCATCTACAAAGACAATCAACGCATGATGACCAACATCCTTGCTTCCTCTGTTGATTCTGGCGTGAAGAACTTCTTCTTCGCCTCTTCCGCGTGTGTCTACCCCGAGTCTTTGCAGGCTGCAGGGAACACGGACATATCATTGCGCGAGGGCGATGTTTCTATGGCAAACCTTGCACCACAGGGTCTATACGGCCTGGAGAAATTGCAATCGGAACAGCTTCTACAGCTCGCTGCATCCCACATCAACGGTTACATCGCGCGGTTCCACAACATATACGGTCCTTATGGAACTTGGATGGGTGGGCGAGAGAAGGTTCCTGCTGCTCTACTCCGCAAGATCATCGCAGGTAGCCTCTCTCAGGAGACCCCCTTCCCAGTCGAGATTTGGGGAGATGGATGCCAGCGCCGTAGCTTCTGCTATATCGACGACGCCGTTGAAGGCGTCCTCCGTCTGCTTGGTTCGAACTATCACAAACCTCTCAATATTGGTTCCGACCGCGCGGTATCGATCACGGAACTCGGCCACCTTGCAGCTGATAGCGTAGATGTCGCATCTTCGCAGATGTCACTCGTGCACGTCGAGGGTCGACCGGTTGGCGTCGCCTCGCGCAACTCTAACAACGAGCGGGTGAGCGAGGTTCTCGGATGGACCCCTGCTGTCCCGCTCGAGTATGGTATGCGCGAGACTGGACGTTGGATTCGCGGCGAGATTGACCGCCTGTTATCTGAAAAGGGCGAGGGCGAGCGGAAGAAGACCTTGGGACGGCTACAGACGAGCGAGATGCTTGATTTACGACCATCTCAAAGGAAAGTCTGCGCCGTTCTCTTGCCAGTCACTTCTCGGGGCCTGCAACAATCCACAGTCCCCCTGGAGTGTCTTGACAACCTGCGTATATTCGCGCAGAGCCTCTTGCAGACCACAGCTCAGGATGTCGGGCCAGATGGCAAATTTGCCGTCAAGGTATATCTGGCAATAGATCATGACGATCAAGGCCTTCTACAGGGGTCCTCCAACTGCGCCGAGGAGGTGCTCAAAGACGAAGGACTGGCCGATGTCACCACGTTGCTGTGCAATTTTCCCAAAGGCCACATATGTAGTCTTTGGAGATCTTGCGCTCGGCGTGCTTGGGACGATGGCTGCGACTACTTCGTGCTCATGGGCGACGACGTCGTTCTGCAGGACAACGACTGGCTTTCCGCGGTCGATGCTGCATTCGGTGATTTTTCACAGAGCGAGAAGGTTCCGTTCGGGTTTGGATGCGTTGCCTTTACGGACACTAGCTTCCCAGGAATGCCGACATTCCCTGTTCTCCATCGGACGCATCTCGACATCTTCAAAGGTCAGGTCGTTCCAGATGTCTTCATCAATCAGGACGGGGACCCCTTTCTATACCAGCTCTATCGTCGTTTTGGATGCTCGAAAATGATATCTTCGAGCCTCCGAAATGGCATTGGTGGAGGTGGTGCTGCCCGTTACGAGAAGCAGCACGCCAAGGATTGGACCTTCGGAACTCTCGATGAAGCTACATCTGTGTTGGAATCTTGGCTGGGTCCTCGTTCTGTCGCCGTCCGCAGATTGACTGTCGACGTTGTCATTCCATGCTATAGGGTGAACTTGGAATACCTCGACCGGTTCTTGCAGTTGACGACGACGGAATCATGCAGCGTGATGTTCATCATCATCGTTGACAATCCGCAGAGCGAAAACATTAAAGCTCTGAACAAGAAATATGGTCACCGACCTGACGTGCGCATACGCGTTAACAGGACCAATTCTGGCGCGTCAGCTTCTAGAAATCGTGGGCTTCAGGAGTCATCTGCTGAATGGGCTCACTTCTTGGACGACGACGTTCAGCCGGAGGCCGATCTTCTTGTCGAGCTGGAGAAGATCATTCGCGCTCATCCGAACGCGGCAGGGTTCGTTGGAAACGCGCTGTTTCCGAAGGCTCACTCGGTGTATACCACTGCTATTCACCTTGCAGGTGTCACCTACTTCTGGGATATTGCCGCAAAGATCAAAGAAGACGTTCCCTGGGGCGTCACCGCGAATCTTACAGTTCGTAGGAATGTCAAAGACAACGTTTCCTACAACCTCGTATTCCCTAAGACAGGCGGCGGGGAGGACATCGACTACTGCCGCCAGAAACGGCAATACTCGAAGGACCATGGCCGGGAAGGGTTTCGCGCTGCTCCGAAGGTGGTCGTCACCCATCCGTACTGGAACGACGGAAATCGATACTATTGGCGGTTTTACATGTGGTCGAAGGGTGACGGTGCGCTGATCAAGATATACCCTGACCTCACCTACGTCGACTATGCTCCTAACAGTGCAGAACTATTGTTAACGAGCCTTCTCGTTGCGATCACAGAAGGCGCGTTCAGCTGTTTCACCGATCACTGGTATCCCGTCGATCATTCTCTCGCTCTTGGCTGCAGCATGTTTGCGGCAGTTTACATTGCCAACATCGTGCACGATGGATTTCGTCACTTATGAAGGGACGCTGCAAGGGTCGTAGATCTCAACACAAGTCTGCACGGGTTCTGGTGGGTCCTGGCGGTCTTGGAGAGCACCTTCATCAGGATGTTCAGTGAACTTGGGCGGCTCGTTGGGCTGATAAGGAGGGGAGAGGCTAGGCTGGTAGGCCGTCGCTTCGAGTGGTTTGCAGGGGTCTGGGGAGAAGGGCCTAAACGTGAAGAGCGCAGGAACAACTGCGAGCGGGCAGCCTTGTGGGTACTGATCCTTGCAGCTTGGTGGGCAATGCGCTGGTTACCACTTTTTTGAGAGGTGCATACCATACTGTATTCTTACGTCCACCGTGATGATCTCTGGTATCCTGCAGTTACTACTCTGACATGTACGATAGCGATTTTTTTTGTTCAAACTGCTGAGTCAAGTTGCCATTTGCGCCATCGTGAGAGAGGTCGGGACCGGCCGAGCGGAACGAGCAATAAATAAGGTTTGAGCGCGTCTCGCGTAGATTCTGAGTGGATGCTCCTTGTTCGCGTCCTCGACCTGGCAACAAGCCACCTCCTCGCCTCTACTCACTGCCCTCCCTCATTGTCTCGACATGGTTCGAGTGACCAGGCAAAGTACACGCGCCAAGGCTGCAGCGTCAGCGTCGACCACACCCTCCTCTGTCGCAACGCCCATATTCAGTACTGCCTCGGTGCAATCGGCGACTCCTGAGACGTCAGATATAGGCCTTGAAGACGTGAAAAAACGTTCAGCGCGGCCCGCACGGTCTTCTGCTGCATCGAATAAGAGGAAAAGAGCAGCATTATCGGAAGATGAGGAGGAGGTCGTTCCTGCTACTCCGCCGCCACAGCAGAAAAGGAAGCAGTCACAGGCCTACGTTCAGGTCCCACCGAAGACACCCGCCAAGGTGTGTAGATACCGCAGCATCCTTTGGGTTCATTAAGTCAAGGTTGTTACAGCGAATTTCACGTATAATATCATCAGCCGCCTCCGTCGCGGATGATGAGGAAATAATACCCGACTCCCAAGACGAAGAGCTCGAGTATGACGAAGGAGTGGACGAGTCTGATGACAGTGGCTCCGTCTTCCAGGAGTCTGACCTTTCCGACCTCGAGTCTGCACAAGGCAGTCAAGATGAGGACGAAATCAGGACGTCTCCAGAGCTCCTAGAGTACGCAGAGGAACTTGCAGCCGAAGGTCTAGACGTAGATACAGTCATGATGAACGTCGCGATCCAAGAATCCCTCGATTCAGCACGTTCGCCGGTGGTGGGCGGCCCGTCTGGTTCAGGCAGCTCAAGGAAACCCACTCGGAGCGCTGCTGCTGCACTACGCGCCGCCGCCGCCGAACGCCGTCTTGATGCTTCCCAAGATGACGCACCGGAAGTCATAGACGTAGATGCCTATGAGACTCCAATGCAATTGGATGTCGACTACGTTTCCAGTGACTCGGATTCGGGGGATGAACCTTTGGCGAAAGGCAAAGGAAAGGGGAGGAAAGGCAAGGCCAAAGGGAAAGGCAAGGCGAAGGCAAAGGCAAAGGGGGCACAAGTCGACACAAAAGTTATGACGGTAGCCCAGATGAAAAAAGAACGACGAAGGCTTGCGAATGAGCGAAGGGCGGAGGAAAAGGCATTACGAAAGAAATTAGGCCGCAGGTTAACACAGGTAAGCCTACCCCACTGGACCAGACTATAGGCTGACATTTCTTCAGCACGAGAAGAACGCGATCGCCCTTGAGAAACATCATCCGGAATTGAGGGACGTCTGGGGTGATCTCGAGAGGGTGGTAAAGATAGTCGCACCTCA
Organism: Phlebia tremellosa; assembly: GCA_011032875.1. Classification (NCBI taxonomy): domain Eukaryota; kingdom Fungi; phylum Basidiomycota; class Agaricomycetes; order Polyporales; family Meruliaceae; genus Phlebia; species Phlebia tremellosa. The sequence continues at coordinate 121,410 of JAAIFI010000028.1, forward strand.
GAAGGCAGATGCACCGCCTGGCTTGAAGGTCACTCTTCTGCCTTTCCAACACGAATCGCTTTATTGGATGCGGGAGCAAGAAAAAGGAATCTGGAAGGGTGGTATGCTTGCTGTAAGTTACTCCTCTCGTTTGACGGGAAAACGCACCCTGATCATGTATCGCAGGACGAGATGGGGTAAATTAGACCTGTCAAATACATATATGTTTGCTGATCTCCTTTCTAGCATGGGAAAAACGATCCAGATGATCGCGCTGTTAATGTCTGACAAGGGCATGAAACCCAATCTCGTCGTAGCGTAAGTTATATCGTCGCCTCTCAGATACCACTAGTTGACAGTTGTTCAGGCCTACGGTCGCGATCATGCAATGGAGGAATGAAATTGAGGCCCACTCCGAGGGTATGGACGTTCTGGTTTGGCATGGTGCCTCTAGGGACACGAACGTGAAAACTTTGAAGAAATTTGACGTTGTAAGTTTGCTCCGCCAGAAGACACTAACAAATCAATTGATTACGTTTCTTAGGTGCTTACCACCTATGCCGTCCTGGAGAGCTGTTTCCGTAAACAACAGAGCGGATTCAAACGCAAGGGCGTCATTGTCAAGGAGAAGTCAGCTCTTCATACGATCAAATGGCATCGAGTCATAGTATGTTTTCCCACGCGAACGTTCTGTGTCATACTGATAAGTACTTCACAGCTCGATGAAGCACATAATATCAAGGAGCGGTCCACCAATACCGCAAAAGCTGCTTTTGAGTTGCAGGCAGAATATCGCTGGTGTCTATCTGGCACTCCTCTTCAGAACCGAGTTGGAGAGCTGTACAGCTTGGTACGCTTTTTGGGTGGCGATCCTTTCTCGTTCTATTTCTGTTCGTATCTCATCGCATCTCAAAATGAACATCATGGCTAACGCTCGCTGCAGGCAAACAATGCGACTGCAAATCACTGCACTGGAAATTCAGTGACAAGCGTACTTGTGATGGTAAGTCCTGACGAAATGCGCATTGATGATGTGTCACTAACAGCCTAACTCAGACTGCGGCCACAGCCCAATGAAGCACGTAAGCGACAGAAATCTTGCGTGCTCTAGAACTGGTGTACTCACTTGGCTCTATCCATATAGACGTGCTTGTGGAACAACGAAATCCTCACACCCATTCAAAAGAACGGCATGACAGGGCCTGGTTTGGCAGCCTTCAAGAAGCTGAGGATTCTACTGGACAGGATGATGTTACGCAGGACCAAGGTATGTGATATCTACGATATGGAGCGGGAACAACTTGTACAACCCCTTTTAGATTGAACGCGCGGACGATCTTGGTCTACCTCCCCGCACGATCGTCGTGCGACGAGACTACTTCAGCCCTGAGGAGAAGGAGCTATATCTCTCGCTATTCTCGGACGCAAAGAGGCAGTTCAACACATATGTTGGCTCTGGTACCGTGTTGAATAGTATGTCGCCGTTCCTATATCTCTCGACTCTTAAATGACTATCGGGCATCAGACTATTCCAATATTTTCAGCTTGTAAGTTGACGCTCACACCAACTCATCGACTTCAGCAAGATCTAATGTATGTAGGCTGACACGCATGCGCCAAATGGCTTGCCATCCGGATCTTGTCCTGCGGAGCAAAACCAACGCGGGAACGTTCCTCCCAGAGGACGTCGGAGAAGCAACTGTCTGTCGCATCTGCAATGATATCGCAGAGGACGCCATACAGGCCAAATGCAAGCACATATTCGACCGTGAATGTATCAAGCAGTACCTGAACACAGCGATAGAACAGAACGTGCGTGTCCTTCAATATGATTCCCGATATTTGCTGATAAGACATGTACGATCATAGCCCGCTTGCCCTGTATGTCATGTTCCTCTGACTATCGACCTCGAGGCGCCACCTCTCGATCTTGAGGAAAACACCAAGACACGTCAAGGCATTCTCGGCCGTCTGGACCTTGACAAATGGCGCTCGTCTTCCAAGATCGAAGCCCTGATCGAGGAGCTCTCTAATCTGAGGAAGCAGGATGCTACAACGAAGAGCATCGTCTTTAGCCAATTCGTGAACTTCTTGGACCTGATTGCTTACAGACTGCAGAGGGCGGGATTCTCGGTAAGCTATCTAGCGTTCTCGTTGCAGGCGATGGACAGTAATCCTCTTTTTCCACAGGTGTGCCGTTTGGAGGGCACGATGAGTCCGCAAGCTCGTGATGCTACCATCAAGCACTTCAGTATGCATTGTCCACCTACTTGTCCTTGGAAAGTATTCTGAACTATACTGCAGTGAATAACGTCCATGTCACCGTCTTCCTCGTCAGTCTCAAGGCAGGAGGTGTCGCCCTCAATCTCACAGAGGCGTCTCGGGTGTATCTTATGGACAGTTGGTGGAATCCTGCAGTAAGTGGCCATCGCTTCCTACCTTGTCTTTAGAGTCTGACATCGTTCAATAGGTCGAATTCCGTGCGTATCCGATCCGTAAAGTGTGGGTGTGTGATTACTCATGTTATGTGTAGAGGCAATGGACCGTATACACCGGCTCGGCCAGCACCGTCCCGTGCAAGCCATCAAGCTCGTTATAGAAGATAGCATAGAAAGCCGCATTGTCCAGGTTAGCACTAGAATACTTCTGCACATCTTTCACTCGTTGACACATGTTCGTAGCTTCAAGAGAAGAAGTCCGCTATGATCGATGCTACCCTTTCAACAGATGATTCCGTATGTGGAACCTCAGCTTTGACACGAATGAATCACTGACACGTGCATGCAGGCTATGGGCAGATTGACCCCTGAGGACGTAAGTACTTCGCTCATATCTTCCTCCTCTATATTGACACTGTTCATGATCTCCTTCAGCTTGGCTTCTTATTCAGGGTGAGTGTTGATGTTACGATAGTATATCTCGGTAACATGACTGATCTTCATCTCAGTTGTGAGCCTCAAAAACATGCTTTCTGACTTGTCGGGCTTGCGCCCGATACCTGTGGCTTTCCCTTTGTTTTCCTTGTTTTCCTTAGCTCTTGATATCTGGACCTGTATATCGAACATAGATCTACGTTCGCTGTAATCTTTCTGTAACAGCCTTGTAGACCACTGTCGTTGTTGTATTTTTCACGCTGGGTTCTCAGATGACATCTCAAACTCTTAAATCCTGAGACAATGCTCTTGGTTGACCTTACAGAATTTTATCGTAAAACTTCACTCGTCCGAGGAGATGTCAAGACGCGAACACCACTTCTATGCGACAAGGTATCTGCTGTTGGAGATGCCGGCCTACAGCAACAGTCCGGATCTTAGTAATTCGCTCACTTCACCCTTCATGCCTATTCGATCCCACATGGTAGACCCGGAAGCTTTCACAGATAATACAAACGAATCGTACTTGGTACTGCACCGCGTGTGCGCGATCACGTGTATGTGTCACAGCGCGGTCGTGACAGAACTTGCAGCAGAACGTCGGACTCAGACTCGGACAGCCTTGAGTACATATTACGGAGCAGCCAGGTAAGCGAGAAGTATTGAATATAATACGCGCCTCGTGTGCATGAGCACAAAAAACCTTATCGATGTGGCGAAGAGTTCTGGCAGGCTTTGGCTCAACGTCATCACCCGCCTTTCGTCCCACGGCACGTCGCCCTGACTTTTTGCCAAACTACGACTCTACTATTTGAAGTTGTACGCGACTAAGGGTACAATCGGTCTAGAGATACCGTGTTGGAATGGTTGGTCATGATTTATGTCGTGCCCGAAGCAGGTCGTGTATCGCCGGTGACCTACTTAATATATGAAGTAACACCGTCAATGTCTAGGAAGGAAGAGTCAGCGTCCCGCATCTCCTCTTCGATATTTCAGGAAGCAAACAAAGTATCTGAAAATCCGAATCGTACATGTCCTGCGAGATCAGCTGCTCCTTATGTAGAGTGTAAGACTCCCGGGCTCGGCGAGGCACATCTCGGCATCGGGCAGCTGAGTAGCGTCGACATCGCCGCGTCAAAGAACCGACCGACTCGCACTGCAGCCAAAGTGAAAGAAGACACACTAATACCCTGAGCTAGACCGTCTTAATTGCACGGCAGTACCGGTATTAGTATGCGACAAGCGAGCTGAGCGTACGGAAGTAAAGATCTACGCCTCTTACAACATGACTCCACCCGTGTGTGTGGAGATCGTCAAAGTGGTCGTGAATAGCGCATACACGACCGATAAGAATATATCAAAACCTGGGCTTGAAGCGGTATCGAAGGCTCCTGGGTGTTTAAGGTGAGTTCACAGGTTTGCAAGACGCTATGTGCGTGATTCATATTTGATCAAAAGCACGTATCTTGGAAACGAAGAGCAAGACTCACAGAATGTGTTCTTAATCCATGGTGAGATTTGTGGGGCGTTGATAGAATCCCTGCTCACGAAATCATCCACCACTTGTTCTGCATAGTCTGGGAAAGCCTCAAACTCCACCAAGACTTTATCGCGGACGCGGACAAATATGCTCCGGTACAAGAAGGGCTCACCTTGGTCATGAAGAGCCTCACATATCTCATCCATGTCTACCTCGCATCGGAACCACACAAGGCTCTCACGTCGCCGTTGACAGAATTTGCCATATTCACACTCAAAAAAAGTGCGAAAAACGATAGGATGAAGTGCGTCGCGGCTTTAATCGAGCTGGTGAACGCCATGAACTTGGTGCCCGAATCGCTAGGAGGTATTGGAGGGGCAGCCTGGGGACCAGTTGTGGAGAATGACAGGCAGTACGTCGTAGTTTGCGGATGGCGAGATCTAGAGGTAAGCCATCTAGATGTGAACCGTGCTGCTTCACCTTTGGGCTGAAAGTGTTATTTTGAATAGTCATGGCAAAATGTGCCAAATCTTCCAGGAGCCAGACACCTCTTGGATGAGTTACATCGATACGCAGATGTTGATGTTAAGCATGCTCGTTTATCGGAGTTCAAGGTGTCAACTCCAGTTGTCCGCCTGAAGACAGCAGATAAGGATTGAGTGTAGGGAGTATCGTAACAGTGCGCTCTGAAACGTTTGAGCTCCCAGCCAGTGTAGTGTCAAATATGTAGTATCGAATATCGAGTTTCATTGTGGTGAATGGCGATAGCTGAGAGGTTCCCGAGCCAGACCCACCACATCTGGCACCTAAACGTTCACCTGATACATACAACCGGAGTCCGATTGAGATTTCTTGACAAGGATGCAGCAGAGATCAGGAATCCTACACCGCCGACAGCTTGGCCATGTGAAAAGAGCCGCGGTATTCGAGCGGGACTCACCAAACGCACGGATGCGGATTGGTCTATAACCGACCTTCAAGGCTATATAGTCGAGCACCACCAAAGACACTCTGCAAGCTCACGAAATGGCAACAAAGACATTGAAGACGTTCAGCGTGGAGGAGGTCGCCAAGGTGAGTCGCGGCGAAGGCGGATTTGATGGCTGGGACGCTGACTTTGAAGTTGCTGCTGCTCCACCCTCTCACCAGCACGACAAGGAGGGCGACCTTGTGAGTCAAATACTAGTAATATAATCCATTCGAGAGTATCTAAAGCGTTGTTTAGTGGATTATCGTTGATTCCAAGGTCTACGATCTGTCCAAGTTTGCCGACTTGCACCCTGGAGGTTCAGGAGTCTTGTACACTGCAAATATCGGTACGACCATCTCCCTATACTTGTTCTGCCTCTCACTAATACGCTACTGTAGCTGGAAAGGACGCGACCCAAGCATTCTTTGGCCTTCACCGACATGAGGTCCTTCTTCGTCCGCAATATGCTCGTCTTCAGATCGGTACAATAGGAGGCCAAACGGAGTTGGTCAAGCCTGAAGCCGCGGATGGTGTCTCTGAAGTCCCGTATGCCGAGCCCTCATGGCTGTCGAAGGGCTATCACAGCCCGTACTACAACGACAGCCACCGTCGCTTCCAGAAGGTCACTAGGAAGTTCGTCATGGAGGTTGTATACCCGGATGCAGTAAAGTGTGAGGAGAATGGCAAGCGGATATCCCAGGAAGTAGTGGACAAGTTATGGTGCGCCAGTCCTACTAGCCGTCACTTGACAGGTTTGGACTTACTGTCTTTGCAGTGAAATGAATATACCCGCCATGCGCCTTGGCACAGGCAAGCATCTAAAAGGTCGGACTCTGATGGGCGGCATAGTCACTCCGGAGGAATTTGACCACTTCCATGAGGTGCCTAAGATGCTAGCTCGCCGTCGTCGCCATTTGCTGAAAACGTACACAGCTCATCCTGAACTTTGAGCTCAGTCGGCTCGGTACTCGTGCCTATGTGGATGGCCTTCTTGCAGGAGAGGTCATCGGTTTACCTCCTGTTTTGAACTTCGGTACTCCAGAAGTACAAGCCAAAGTCGTTCCCGAGGTTCTTGCGGGCAAGAAGTTCATCTGCTTGGCCATCACTGGTACTATTTCTTCCACACAGTAGCATTCACTCCATGGAGTTGACCGTATGCTGTACAGAGGCATTCGCTGGAAGTGATGTGGCTGGACTGCAAACCACAGCTGTGCGGGAAGGTGACGAATGGGTCATCACTGGCACCAAAAAGTGAGATCACCGCAGTTCTTGACGTAGTCACTGACGAGCATCCTCGACAGGTGGATTACAAACGGAACTTTCGCCGATTACTTCACCGTAGGATGCAGAACCGACGTATGTCTCTCCATTCATCTATCGTTCTAGCTCACTGACGCTTCCCAACCCTTTCCTACTACAGACGGGCTTCACTGTCATCCTTGTACCTCGTTCCGACGAGGTCTCGACCAAAGCCATCAAAACCGCATACTCATCAACAGCGGGAACGGCCTATGTCACATTTGATAAAGCTCGTGTCCCAGTCTCGCACACCCTGGGAAAGGTCGGGAAGGGCATGCAGGTCATCTTGAGCAATTTCAACCATGAGCGGTGGATGATCGCCTGTACCAGCCTCAGCGCACAGCGGAGAATAGTCGAAGAGTGTCTCAAATGGTCCAATCAGCGCGTCGTATTCGGAAAGCCTCTCAATGCGCAAGCAGTCATCCGAGCTAAGCTAGCTAATATGATTGCACGCGTCGAGGCTTGCCAGAATTGGCTTGAGTTCATCACCCACCAAATGAATAACGTACGCCTCATGAGCTTTGCATTCAAGTGCTATGTATACAGTCCATTGATGTATACCCTTTCCAGATGTCATATAGCGAGCAGTCTGACAAACTGGCTGGACCCATCGGTCTATTGAAACAGTACGTCGGGGATCACCGTGTATACAAAGCAAAGTTTACTCACTTTAACGTTCAGATATATCACGAAAACTGGCCGCGAAACGGCGGAGGATGCTACACAAATCTTCGGAGGACGTGGTATCACCGTGACGGGTATGGGTAAACTCGTAGAAAATGTAAGATGTTCGCTATATCTAGCTCAGCTTTCTGATACTAACACCTTGTCCCTGCAGTATCATCGCACATCTCCATACGACGCCATCCTTGGTGGTGCAGAAGACGTCCTTGGTGACTTGGGAGTCAGACAAGCATTGAAGAAAATGCCTAAGAACGCCCGACTATGATCCATCAATGACGTCTTAGTACTACTGTGATTTCCATCTACCTACTTTCCTGTATATCTGGAGCCCATATCCTTAGTTGTTTTACGTGGTGCGATGAGAGCTCAGTGCCTGGCGGCACGCGGTTGCGGCGTGCATCTTTAAATCATCCTGGTGTAAATTGTGTATTGCAAAATAGGAGGTGCTAGTACTCGAACGGATCGTAAACGGACCGCGTACTTTGCCACTTGGAAATGACCGCGATTCGCGGCTCTCACACTTAAGTATTGCGAGTATCTAGGGTACGACATTTCTTTGCGAAGGGTATGAAAGCGTCTTACACCATTCTATCACAGTCCCGGTAGATATGAACGACTCGCTTGGAAACGATCAGGAAAAACCTGTCCAAGATAGCAGCCATGACTCTGAGGAAGCTATGAACGTGTCTTGGATGCACGTAGCTCTGGAAATGGTCAGTATAGACTCCAGTCGTCGCGGATTGCACTCTACTGATAGAATGGTGCCGCAGGCGGAAGAAGCACTAAATGCGGGAGAGGTACCTGTTGGCTGCATCTTTGTGCGGGACGGGAAAATTATAGCGAAAGCACGTAACAGGACAAACGAACTCCGTAATGTAACGACTCCCCTGTTTCCATATCTTCTCTCCTAGTAACCTCGCTTCTCCTGCAGGCAACACGGCACGCTGAATTGGAAGCTATAGACGAAATCCTCGCGGATACAGCGTTAACTCCTGTAGTACGCGACTACCCTTTGTCGGAAACGACCCTGTATGTGACCGTCGAGCCATGTATTATGTGCGCTTCGGCCCTGAGGCAGCTAGGCATCAAGGAGGTATTCTATGGCTGCGATAACGATAGGTTCGGGGGTTGTGGCAGCGTATTGGGTGTGAATAGCTTGTACGTTATCGAGACAGGACACTGGTACTTGGATTGCTCATCTCCCACCAGGCTAGAACACCCGAAGCACCCAGCGTACAAGGCAACTAGCGGGTATTGCAGAGAGGAAGCTATCATGGTTCTACGCCGGTTCTATGTCACTGAAAACGTTAATGGTGAGGCACACACTTTGATAAGACGAACGCCCCGGTCTAACGTTGCGTACAGCACCCGCACCGAAATCTAAAGCAAACAGGGTTCTAAAAACGGAGATCCCACCCAGTAGACAACGCTGAAGGCGACCGCTCAAGCTTCTATTATTCGACGAGACAGTAAGCCGGTGGATATAATTGTTGGTATACGTAGTGCCGATATTGCTATTACAGATCGCAAGACAACTCTAATGCCTAGTCATAACGATATATGTGTATCATAGTAATGTCCCAGTCCACAAGGCGCAAGAGAACCTCAGCTGACCGCATCCGCGGATTCCGCAGCTCGACGTGTCTCGCGACGAACAGCTGCTCTTTTGAGCATCCACGCCAAGTTTTCGTAAACCACGAAAGTTACACAGGTCCCAGGAAGTACGCGGACGAGATTCGTGCCGAGTCCCCGGTAAAAGCCTCGAAGTCCTTCTTCAGCGAATGTCCGTTTTATGCAAATCGGGATTGTAGGATACAGGTGTGTGGTGGCGTTGTTCTACCGAGCGCACGGTGAGGCTATAGATCTCCCGAATTCAGCACGAAGAAACTCACTTGTATCCTCGATCGAACGACTTGATACGGGTAAGTTAACGATAGCGCAAATAGTTTGCTCGCGCCTGACATGATTGTATACGCAGTATTGGACTGCATGTATCCTTTCTGAGTTGAGCTGAATCAATGACTGCATTCCCACTCACGAGCTTATCATCTGCTGACGTCCAGTTGCGGCCCGCCTTCGCAAACTGTCTTCGTTTGCGATCAAAGCCCCACCTTTTCATCTCTTCATATCCCATGAACTGGATTGCCCCGTTGCCTACGCCGACAAGCGCAAGGGAGGTTCCTCTATAGAGCCCCTTTATCCCATCAACGCGGTAGATAGAAGACAGCCCATCTGTAATGGTTTTAGTCAGAGCTGAAAGCGGACTGAGGACGTCAAAACTCACCCCATAAACTCCTATATGCTGCAGGGTCGCCTGCGCGTGTGGTGAACATGCGTACTTTTACGACCCATATTGGATTTGTCATGATGGCAGTTACGGCACCTACAATATTATCTCGTTAGAAATATCACTCAGTAGAGAAGTAAGCTTTCGCGAACTCGCTTGGGCAGAACATAGTAGGTATGGGCCTGCGGACATTCTGTACGAAGGATCACCACCCGATGCACGTGTTTTGAGCATGTTGTAGCTTCGCGGGAGTTAATCATATGTATAAGCTTCAGTGAACACCCTGTGACAAGACCCTATACGTACAAGAGAAAGTAAAGTCCCCAGCTCGACGCGTTGCCTGCGATGTTTGGCCCTACACCCCGATATAACCCCCTCCATCCTTGCGTGTCTTTGATTTCATTGAGCGAGAGCCATATTTGCTTCCCTATTCCGCCCTTTGGGCTATGATTTGATACTTGGAATTTTACTTTTAAAAGGTCGAGCGGATGCATGCACATAACCGCAACTACGCCGGCACCTATGCCTGCAAATGCATGGTCCTAAACGACACGACGTCATGCATGAGTAATTCCTGATTATACTTGATGCTCACTATGGCAGACGTCGGAAAGAAACTTGGTGGTTTCTTGTCCATGGACGATTAACAAGGGCTCAGATTAGTGAGCGTGAAGAGTAGGAACTCGGACTGCGTGGAGTCGACGGAGTCAACATCCGGCGCGGGCAGGATAAGCGCCGAAATGGGGTCATGTTCTGGTCATACATAAGCTCGGAGAACTCTGCTGATTAGGTTCTCATACGGAGCTCTCTTCTCTTACAGCGCAGCCGCTCAGTTCCTAGGACTTGTGTATATATACTACCCCATTAATATCTAGACGAGCATCCTTTCATGCGATCTAAGTCCTAGCTCAAATCAGTAGTCCGTCCTTGGCCCAGCAAAATCTCAACCTTATGCCGCGGCCACCTACAGTGTTCGCGACGCGTCTTTGTCTTTCACGGTTCATACCTCCACGTCCACATCGCGTTTTTCTGCATTTACGGACGACCTGCCTAATGTCTACCCACGCGACAAGTTGGACACCCAACCGCTACCCGCATGCTCGACGCTCGGATCACGTTGACGTGTACAAGAGCGAGACAAAGGGCGAAGTCAAGGTACACGATCCGTACGAATACTTGGAACACGCCACGGAGGAAACAGAGCAGTGGACGACTAATCAAGAGGCATACACTCGCGAATATCTGGACCAGAATCCGGACAGACAGAATCTTGAAGATGAGATACGAAAGAATATGAATTATGCTAAGGCAATACTCTGAACATTTCTTCGTTGTTGACGTGGCGAGCTTACCATCGCGCGTAGTTTTCTGCACCCAGCCTCAAAAACGACGGGAAATGGTACTGGTATTACAATACAGGGCTTCAGGCACAGTCCGGTATGATTGTTCACATCTCCGGCGTGTGACATCACTCATCTACGCGGTTATGAAGTTATATACCGGTCCAGGGATGATACACTTCCTTCAGCTGAAGCAGACGGTCCTGGGGGTGAAGTGTTTTTTGACGTAGGTTTCCCGAGTTTTCCCGTGTCGCGTTTTTGGTGCTGAATGCGCTACTTTCCACTAGCCCAACTTGCTCTCGTCAGATGGTACGGCTGCGCTAGCTACTACTGCATTCTCTCGCTGCGGAAAGTTCTTTGCTTATGGCATATCACGTTCGGTGCGTTCTCTGACCCTGTACCTCTGTAGGGCGCCGTTTTTGACATTTGTATGAGTCTAGGGAAGTGATTTCTACACGATCTATGTCCGCCCAACAACCTCCCCCTTGGCGGCGGTTGAGGGCGTCCGTGTGTCACACGACGACCATCGGCTGTCCGACGAGATTCGCTTCGTGAAATTTTCCAGCATATCCTGGACCCACGACTCTAAGGGTTTCTTTTACCAGGTCCGTATGACTGCTCAGATGACATTCGGAGCGCCAGTAATTCAATGACACCTTCTCTTTCAGCGTTATCCAGATCGGTCATCTCATGGCTCGGCGGCCGATGACATAGCAGGTACAGAGACCGACGTCGACGTGAATGCAATGCTTTACTATCATCGCGTGGGAACGCCACAATGTTTGTTACCTTCAATCAGTCGAAAGAGCAACGCTAACTTTGTTTGTAAACCTTAAGCTGAGGACATCCTCGTTTACAAGGATGACTCAAATCCAGAATGGTTCTTTGGTGCCGAAGTGACAGAGGAAGACGGGCGATATGTCATCATGTCTATCTCAAAGGATACTTCTCGCGTATGTGAAACTCCATCTTTTTGTAGACTTCACTTCGATTTCTGAACTAATTTCTGCAGAAAAACCAACTCTGGATAGCTGATTTAGAGAAGGACACCATTGGACAGAACATGCAATGGGACAAACTTGTTGACGAGTTTGACGCATCTTATTCATAGTGAGTTGCGATGTTAATGAGGCCAAGGATGTGTACTCATCTAGTAAACAGCATCGCAAACGATGGCACGAAGTTCTACCTCCTTATAGACAAAGACGCGCCTCAATACAAGTTGGTCAGCGTAGATCTTGCTTCGCCACCCGGGCTACGAGTATTCAAGGATGTCATTCCTGAAGACCAAACTGCACATCTGGAAGATATTTTGGCCATTGACAATGACAAGTTCGCTGTTGTCTACAAACGTAATGTCCGTGTCCTATACCCGTGCCTCTGGCCTTCGCCTAATATGTTCTGTACAGGTCAAGGACGAGATATACATATATTCCATGGATGGAACCCGCCTATTGAGAGTTGCACCTGATCACGTTGGTGCAGCGAGCGTGGGCGGTCGACGTTCACAATCATGGTTCTTTGCGACACTGAGTGGCTTCACCAACCCTGGTGTGGTTGCTCAATACGATTTCACCAAGGACGAATCTAAGAGGTGGGTTCTCTACAGAGCTACACACTTAGAAGGTCTAAAGCCCGATGAATTCGAGGCTCGTCAGGTGTGCATATCGCCATTGCATAATCATGCGAATTCTCATATTGCATCAATAGGTTTGGTATACCAGCAAGGATGGAACCAAAGTGCCCATGTTCATTGTGCGCCATAAGGATACAAAATTTGACGGCACTGCACCAGCGATACAATATGGTTGGTTTGATAATTGTTTGAAACACCCATTCTCTAATGCTTTTATCAGGATACGGGGGCTTTACAATTTCAATCAACCCATTCTTCAGCGCGGCTATGCTTACATTCCTGAAAAGATATGGAGCGATACTGGCAGTGCCAAATATTCGAGGTGGTGGCGAGTTCGGCGAAGAGTGGCATCTTGCTGGCACTCGCGAACGCAAGGTGAGGACCGTTTTACTGGTTGTGGCTTCGTGCTGATACTCAACGGTCAGGTCAATTGCTTTGATGATTTCATCGCTGCAACGTAAGTTGTTCTCCGAATCCAACTCCGCTCAGCTACTGATATCATTGTTGCAGGGAGTATCTTGTTCAAAACAAGTACGCAGCTAAGGGTAAAGTAGGGATTAATGGCGGCTCGAATGGTGGTACGTGCATTTCAATACTGATATCAGATAGTTCGATAGACTGATAACTTGTAATAGGTTTGCTAGTGGCAGCATGTGTGAACCGTGCGCCTGAAGGCCTCTTAGGCGCTGCAGTAGCTGAAGTAGGCGTCCTCGACTTGTTGAAGGTGAGCACAACCTCCGCTGTTTTCGGTCCGAAGGGTCTCATGGTTATCTATAGTATGCCGATTTCACGATAGGTAGTCGCCTCCATTCATCGGATCCTGCAAGATTGTTTTCAGAGACTCATCACGTCGTTTTTCCATCTGACAGGGAGAGCATGGACGTCGGACTATGGTGACCCTCATGACCCACATGACTTCGACTTCATCTATCCGATCTCACCGTTGCACAACATACCAACGGACAAGACGCTACCCCCTACAATCTTGTTGACAGCGGATCGTGAGTATTAGCTTTCGGTCTTTCGTGCCCGTTGTGCTCACGATGACTGGCGCAGACGATGATCGTGTGGTGCCTCTCCACTCCTTCAAGCATGCTGCGACTCTTCAACACACGCTTCCACACAACCCTAACCCCCTGCTGATTCGCATAGACAAGAAAGCTGGGCATGGTGCTGGAAAGTCCACAGACGCAAGGTAGGACCTTTCTAGGGCGGCTGAATCATTGATGTTCATCGTTCTACCCTTATCTTCTAGGATCAAGGAGGCTGCGGATAAGTGGGGGTTTGTCGCCCAGTCGCTTGGGCTGCCTGTCGTTTCTCGATGACCTTCATTAGAGATGGTATGTCCTCGGCCAAGTCAACCTTCTCCTAATCATATACGGCAAAGCACTATAAATCGTAATGGTTTGATTTCGCTTGTCAAATAATGGACGCTGCGCTCGGCGGCTCTTCAACAGGGTGTAGATCGTTGCGGACTTCTACCACTATACTAAAGTTTGGACTTGTGTTTCATTCCTGTAGTTTGCGTTTGTAATACAGTGATGTTTCATTGTTGGTCCACAAAGTATTGCTATCACCATCTGGAGGGTGTAAGGCGGATAAAACCAGACTTTACACATACAGGGAGATAGCAGAGGAACAACCCGACGCTGCGTAGCAGTGCGCGTGATCGATCGGACGATCATCTTTGGATTTTGACCTCCTTCAACTTGGTCCCCAGCAACTCAAATATTCTGAATCGACGACGTTTACTCTCTCAAGAGTCTATTGTAGATGTTGCGACATTCTCTTAGAATCCTCTTGTCTGAGCCTGTCAAGATCAGCGCGACACGCTAGCACAGGCTTAGGGTGACATAACCTTCGTATGGCCTGACTCGTCTGGCAAGTCTAGATGTAGACACACCTGGGCAGTCCATGCCCGAGCATGAACGGCACTGATTGATAGCTTGACTCATAAGCTCACTAATTCATCAAACAGTGCACACTGCATCGAGTTCACTCGAGTCAAAGAGAATCCGCGGCTACCTTATATTAGGCCCATTCCTGTTGGACACAAGCTACCTCACAATAAAACATGCCAGATCTCCGTGTAGTCCAATTTTCCAAGCCCGAAACATTCTTGGACGCAGTACGGCCGTACGATGACAGTTTTATGAACTTCCCTGTGGGCTCGTTACTCGACAGTCTCGACCCCGCAAACCCCAGGACGAAAGATCGTACGGTTCAATATCGTACTCTTCTTGCAGTGTACAAGGGCGATGACTTAATGTAAGAGTCCTGCAAGCCCAATAAACAAATCTTCTCTTACTGATTGTTCTGTAGCGTCACCTTGACTAAGGTTGCGGACGATTTTGCCTGGATGATAGCCACTCCTCGGGGGTTGGAGGAACAACTCAGTTCTGAGGAAGTGACGCGGTCCTCAAGCCTCCTTTCCGCTACGCTGTCGACTATCGTCGATCCTACAAAAGTGGACAGCGTTATCGGCCCAGAGCGCCTCGTAAACGCGTTCATTGAAACTTGGGTTGATTTCATGGGAAACCGAGGTCTACGCTTAAAAGCGTTGGACCCGTTCTTCAAATCACAAGTTTCCTTCGCCACTCTCGCGACGCTCCCCCCTCCTTCGCCAACTCTCCCTCCCTACAAGATTTGTCTCGCACAGGTAGAAGAGGACGCAGATGTCGTGGCACCGTTCGTTGTAGATTTTACGCGACATGGGCCAAAGCAGACGACACTAGAAGAAGCCAAGCGCGTCATGCAGGCAGCGGTTCAGATGAAGCAGCTCTGGCTATGCAGGAGCCCTGAGGGAGAGATTGTTGCATACTCGCTTGTGGGACGCGTTACCCCTCGCACTATCGCCATTCGCAACGTCTATGTTTCGCCTTCACATCGTCGGAAGGGTATCGCGGAATGTATGGTCAAGGCGCTCACGAGGCTCTACCTCGGCGCAGAGCCTCTGGGCTTCGAAGGAGCCCCATCAGCCAAACCAGCCTTGGGCACAAGAGAAGAAATATGTCTCAATGTCTCCGAAGACTATGTCGCACAATTGTACAAGCGGTGCGGGTTTCTACTTGGAGAAGATGATCACGAACCTATGACGGGGAAAAAAGGCTGGTTCCAGTCGTCATGGAGGGGTGTGGAGATCTTGTAGGCTGCGTCCGCCCTGCTGGGTTAATTACGCGTTCGCGCATATACTGGGTCGTTCAATATAAGATGCAAGCCATAGAGGACGTGTAGTTTCTGTTGCTCAAATCACTATCAACGAAAAGGTAAGATCTAACTGCAAGTGAGAGGATTCTAAGTAACAAACAAAATGTAACGAATGCTAAGGTAATTGAAACTCCGAAAGGGCCAAGTAAGTATATGTGTGTAGTCCCTTCAAAACATCGAAGCTAGCGATGATTAACCTCCTGTAACGGCATTAGTAGTCCAAATAAGTCTAAACAAAGATCGACTGAGTCGCGTTGAAGGCGCGAGTCGGCAGCAGTTGGTCCATGTCCACGACAGGTACGCTTCACCCACTATCCAGTCCAAGCTCGTCGGCTGAATTACGGTGTCGACAGCTTTGAGCAGAGCAGCCCTTATTTGTAGGCTCGCTCGTAATGCACCATTGCCGGCCTCATGTTCGCCCCTACCTCAGTCTATAATCTACCAGACTCTCCGGTTCGCCGCGAAGAAGGTCTCCAAACCAGACCGACCACGGAATGAGAGTATAAAGTTCCGGGTTGTAAGGCTGGTTGACCCAGAGACAGAGAAACTTGGGCCGCCAATCGCCCTGAAGGACCTTCTCGCCGAGATCCAGGGGGACAAGCAGAGACGGAAGACGCAGTACGTGGAACTCGTTAGCGAGACCCCTGAACCGATCGTCAAGATCATGGACAAGGCAGCCGAGTATCAGCGGAAGAAGGAGGTGCAGAAGAAGAAGAAACTGACTACGAGGATCACACAGACGAAGGAGATACAGATGACATGGGGTGTCGCATCGGGGGATTGGGCGCATAAGTTGAGAAATGCGCGGGAGGCGTTGGAACAAAGACATCGGGTCAGCATCGTGTATGCACCAAAGAAGGGCCAGACACTGCCCACTCCCGAAGAGATGGAACAGAAGATTCAAGAGACCATCGCCACTTTAGCGGACGTTTCGTCAGAATGGAGAGCTCCCCAGAGGAAGGGCGATACCGTTGTTATAAATCTGCAGAGCACGGTCAAAGCAGAGGACGCGTAATCCCAATCGTATAGTCTCTCCAGAATATGAATTAATGGGTATTGGATACAATGTTACTGCTAACTACTTTGTCTTGTCCTACGTTTCCTTCTGGGTAAATGCCGAACGGGAAGTCCTCGACTTTTCACAGTGGGTATGGAGTGGGGACGGAACGCACTGGAAATGGACCTGGGATATGCGAATGGGACGCGGACGAGAGCGGGGGCAGGGGCACAATACATATCGTCCAAATGGCCCATAAGAAGGTGACGGTAACCTGCTGGTACCGAGTACCCCATAGACATCATGGCCTCTGCGATCTGTTGCAGACCGGGGGTCCAGAGTGACGAGGTCCATCCGTTGTAAGCGTATATCTTGCTAGTCCATCTAAGGAACCGCCTTGTGCGCGAACGCGTCGCGCGCACCGTGCGGGGCCGCATCCCAGGCTGGGTACCAATCAAGCGCAGCGCAGCGTTGAAGAAGCGGGCATCAGGTATGGGTGGCCGTACTGTCGGAGGTGCCGCTATTTTCACCCGACTGAGTTCAGCACCTTCCGATCCCTCTTGGTTTCGCTCCTCCTGGACCGGAACAAACGATGCCTCTCGGGCGGCTGTCCCGCGCACCTCTCGCAGAGTCTGGAATACAGAATTGCCACCATTGAACACTGAACTGAAGAGGATCAATCCTAGCTCTCTTCCTGCCTCGGACCGCTTGTGGTCTCGTCGTTTCTGTATGAAACGAGCCCAGCCGGCGATACGAGGGTTGTGCGACGTAACCCACTGCTGCATGTCTTCGGTGATTGAGAACCGTCTTGGTATGCCTTTAGTCGCCTCGTTAGCGTAGCACTGCAGCATCGCGGTGTACGCGTGAATCGACAGAGCCCAGGGCTCCACCCCGGGGCAGAAGTCAGGAATCCAGCTGGCACGTTGCGCTTCCGAAGCCAAGATCCAGACACGCTCCGCAAAGCCAGTCATCCCGGCTTTCGCAAGAGCGTTCAGTGCGACCGCGAAGAACACAGGCCCCAGTTTCGCTGCCCTTCTGATACACACGTCGCGCGACTCTGCACGTGCGAGGTCTCTCTCTTCACCGCGCAGATCTCCCCACACAGGATGGTCGACAACGTTCAATTCGGGCAATACATGGATGATGACGTCCGGCACTAGGTGAGGACTTCCAGTCGAGACTAGATGCATGATGAAGGAAGTGAGCGTGACGACGTCGGCTCCGGGCACTGTGGGCGGGGACATCATAACCTGCGGAAGCGAGAACTCTTCTTGTTGAAGTCGTTGCAGCTTCTTTACCAGCTTCCCTTTGACTGGAGCGCAATGCAAGTTGCGTCGCTGGGTCGTCTTCCTCATATGGCTCAATGACACCGCCGCTGCCCGCGCCACAGACTGGCCCGGCTCTTCATGCACAGAATCGGTCGACGGTCCACTCGGTGACGTCTCGGTTTCCTTCCTTTCCTGATCCCGCACCGCAGGTCGGTCCATCGATTCTCCAACCACAGCATCTGTTGACGAGGACTCCGGTTCACTTTCCGGACGCCGCGAGACCACTGTTACGAGATTTCCGAAATTGGCCTGGTCCCGTTGAAGTACTTGCATGGCAGCCTCGCTAATATCCGACCTCCGCAGAAGTGTTCCTGATCTCAACAGGATGTTGTACGTCTCGATGCTTGGCTTCAGCCGTCGTCCGGAGTTCACGCACATATGGTCAAGGACAGTTGACGCGAGCGCGGGTGAGAGTCGATGGCGGAGAGTGTAGTGCAGTAAGGAATTATATGATCTAGTGTCCAGTGGAGGTACTCGAAGCGCATCAGCCCCTTTGAAGGATTTGATTATACGTAGAAGGAAATCGTGAAGATATTGGTAGCCATCAATTTGCACAGGCTTCCGCCTCTTACGGACCCATATTCGTTCGCGGGATTTTGGACAGACGTATATAGCTCGTATTATCGGTGCGAGGTGGCCGAAGTGAATGCGACCTTCTTCAACCAGGAGAGTCAGGTTAGCCAACGCTTGCAGTGGTTCTCGAAGATACTCCTCATCGCCTGCCGTCTGTGGTTCTTGCGCCATTGCCGTCTCTATATAAGACGTCACGAGTTTGAGCAATTGACGAGTGGGATATGGTGTCGATGCCGCAGATCTCCATGACTCTCGACTTCTTGGCACTTGTTGCATGTACGCCATCTCGTCAAACTCCCGCTCATCGCCACGGTATCCGTCGAGAAGGTGCGCGCTACCAGAGCAGTCGTCCCCAGAACCAGAATCGTCAGACTCTGCGTTATCGCTGTGTTCGTTCGCAAGTTTTTTACGTGCTGCGTGCGCTTGCCAATCCTTGACGAGAAGAACGAAGAGTAGAGACCCAACAATGATCTCGCCCTGCATGAGACATCCCCTGATGAGGCTATCGTACATGCGCTCCGAACGGTCCTGTCCAAATTTGCGAGCGTGCATGAGAATTCTGTATGCGGCTCGAGTCCCCGTGTGAGTGAACTGCTCCGGATGGATACTCAAGCCGTTCCATGCCACGGTGCGTGGTCGGAGTTTAAGCCCTTTGAGTATGGCAGGCACGGGATCGTTGGCGAGGGAGCCTACAATATTCTCCAGCGTGGTTGAGCGAATGCGAACGCCCTGCTCCATCATGAGCTCCGCGTACCGCCCGGCTTTATAGTATTGACCAGCGCGGATCAAAGCGTGGAGAAAGCAATGGGCAGACAGGCGAAGAGACACCACTTGGCCGAAGTCAATTGCATTGAAAGGGAGGGGTTTGGATTGAGGTGAGGTAGACTCCCCGGAGGCTGGGGTATGAGCGGGACCAAAGAGGTCGAGAGCGCCTTGCTTGATATGTAAATGACTGGATAGATGGACCGAGTTGACAACGTAGAGGGCGTCGGTAAGAGAAGAGGTTGCACAAACGCGAATAGCTTGAGCCGCTGCACGGGAGACTTCAGCTGCGGTAAGCGGAATGAACTGGCTAGGTGCATTTGGTGGTGGAAGAGTGATAGGATCTGAGAATGAACTAGGCGTCTCGAGTTTCTGAGCCAAAGCCGTGGAAAATCGTGATGTGGTGTGGAAGGGTTTCAATGCGCTACACGATGTTTTTAGGTGTACTCCTCGTCTGCGAGGTATTACTGCTCACTATGGGCGGCGCCATCCATGCGAACGACTGCGCGACTCGTGTGTGATAGAACTCCGTAGCGTCGATCTGGTCGCTGTAGACCAAATACATTGCATGAGTCTCGCATTACTGCCAAAGGTGATGTCGGTCAGAAGGCGTTCTGCGAGCGGGAGAAGTAGGGGCACGCACCAAACGACTGAGGGCTCCGGTACAAGGAGCGCGTTCTAAGAACCGAACGCCCCAGCGAATGCAAGTACCTCTTTGAATGTAGAGGATATCTGCGGTGACTGAGGTAACAAGCGATGAGGGGGAGAGGTGGGCTCCTGTCCCGAGTCGCGTCGACTGACCGGTCGGGGAACGACGGCGCTTATCTCCGACTCGACGCCCGCTCGTGTGCGCTCACCACGCGTAGACCCTCACGGACCTCTTCAGGCGGGTCTGGTCGTGTTCTAGCTCATCAACCAGCCAATAGGTTATTGGCGACTGACATGACGAGTAACATGTTCATTAACACCCTATTAGTCTAGCACAGCTTGCTATCTATTACCACTGTAGAGACCATATATATGTTCTGGTGCATGGACATACTTCGCTCAAATAACGTCACAAGTAGACCATGGACTGTGTTCTCTATCACTCAACGGGTCAACCATAAGTCAGCGGTTCTACCTCCAGCTTTGCCTTGACAGCCACACACAACATAAATTGCAGGGCAGCGCTGTCGAACGCAATGTATTAAGATAAGAACAGCTAATGATTAAATATGCTCAGAGATTTCCAGGCCTGTAACCAAAGTCATTTCAATCTTCCATCTCATCTACAACATTTATCGCAACTCGTTTCTAGACTGACAAGCGCCATAGAGCGCGCTCTACCATACATGGCAATTCCCGACGCCGTCTTGCGTCGGAGAACCGGTCCGCGTGCGTTCCGGTGTGGGGTAATTCAAGCGATGGATCGATTCGCATTTCTTTTCTTTCCGTTCATTCTCAACCTTTACGTGGCACAAGACAGGTAGAGCACACAAAATGTCTAATCAACAGAAAGACACCTACTACATCGGTGTGGACGTGGGTACGGGATCTGCTCGGGCAGCCCTGGTCAAGCAGGACGGAACACTGGTCGCATCACGCACAGAGGAGACCAAAACCTGGCGCGATGATCAAGATCACCGCATTTTTGAACAATCTACCACAGACATATGGAATGCTATCAGCAAGACAGTCAAAGCTGTACTCTCAGAGGGGAATGTCTCGCCTTCAGACGTCAAGGGACTGGGCTTCGACGCTACGTGCTCACTAGCCGTCTCTGATATGAACGGTCAGCCCGTCGTGGTTACAAAGGGCGAGCAGCTCGGTCAAATAGGAGAGAGAAACATTGTGCTTTGGGCAGATCATCGTGCCGAAGAAGAGGCGGACTTGATCAATAGCACGGGTTCTACGGTGCTTGACTATGTCGGCGGTGTCATGAGTGTGAGTGCACCGTTAATGCCCACCTTCTGCCCAATCAGACTTTTAAACATAACTTCAGCTGGAAATGGAGATACCGAAGACTCTCTGGCTGAAGAGACACATGAAACCAGAGCTGTTCTCACGCTGCCAATTCTTCGACTTACCGGATTTCCTATCGTACCGCGCCACGGGGAACAACCTGCGTTCTACATGTTCTCTCACTTGCAAATGCTCGTACGTGCCAAACTCGGGATGGCAGCCGGAGTTTTTCCAGAAGATTGGCCTCGGCGAGTTTGTGGACAACCACTATGCACAGCTCGGTGGTGCGAACGGTCAGGTAGCCACCGCTGGTCTTCCCGTTGGCAATGGTCTGTCCAAGCAGGCTGCCGCAGAACTTGGTCTTATCGAGGGCACGCCCGTGGGCAGCGCTGTCATTGACGCGTAGGTCGTGCTTAATGTCCACAGCCCTGTATGTGCTGACTCTGAGAAGCTATGCGGGCTGGCTGGGGACCGTCGCTGCACGCTACAAAGAAAACGGAAAACTCTCGGACTTCGTTCCCACTATCAATGAATCCAGACATCGCCTTGCTGCTTGTGCCGGCACTAGTACGTGCCATATTGTGCAGGTACTGTTGCTTTTGATATATGTTCATCATCCTTCACTGACCAACTGTTAGAGCCCTCATGGCGTATTCGTCAATGGAGTATGGGGTCCTTACAAAGTCAGATCCCGGGTTTTTGTCTCGTTGTCACCGCTCATTTTGTCACTCTAGGACCCCGTATTCCCCGGATGGTGGATGAACGAAGGCGGACAATCGTCAACCGGCCAGGTATGTGCGAATCGCGGTTGCACTTTCTCAGGGGATTGACATTATCAAATTGTAGTTGATTGATTTCATGATAACAACTCATCCGGCCTATCCCAAGCTGAAGGCTATTGCGGAGGAACGAAAGACAAGTATCCATGAAGGTTCGCACTTCGAACATCGAGATTACAAAGGTAATATTCATTGAAATACCGCACAGTGCTACACGACGAGCTCGAGAAGTTGCGCGTAGAGCAGAAGGTGGAAAGCTTGACTGAGGTCACCAAGGATATGCACTTCTATCCTGACTTGCACGGTACGTCCACAAATTCGCACACCGTCCTCGTCCGTGATTGACCCTGTCTCCGCAAGGCAATCGGTCACCCATAGCAGATCCGCGCATGAGAGGCTCTATAATGGGCCTTGCCTTGGTATAAACCTTAATACCGCACCTTGCACCTCAGCTGACACCACCCTCAGGACGACGGCCTCAGCGACCTTGCACGCAAGTTTAACATCACGCTCGAAGCGATCGCGCTGCAGACCCGGCACATCGTAGACGAGATGAACGCGAAAGGCCACGCGATCCGCTCGATCTACATGTCCGGCGGGCAGGCGAAGAACGCGCCGCTCATGCAGCTCTTCGCCAACACGAGCAGCATGCCCGTCGTCCTCCCGGAGAACAGCGGCGCCGCCGTCGTGCTCGGCGCTGCGATGCTCGGGCGGTTCGCGGCAGAGCTGAAGCCGGGCACGGACGACACTCAAGCAGAGTGCGAGGCTCGCTGGCGCATCATGGTAAGGTTACAGTGTCCGTATCCTAATGAACGTGAATGACTAACGGTGTCGCAGGTTGAGATGACGCCGCCGGGTACACTCGTCGCTCCCGCTGCTAGTCCTAGGGAGAAAAAGCTCCTCGAAGCGAAGTATAAAATCTTCCGTGAAAGCATCGACATCCAGTACCGCTGGCGTAAAGAGATGGAAGAGGCGTGCAAGTAAAGCCAACGAACGCACTACTGCGTTTATGTAACATAGATTTTACGAACCGTGGACACTCCTAGCTGTAACATAGACAAGTCGCGGCCGTGATGCAATTCGCACAAGCATTCCGGAGATTATCTGGTGGGACATAGCATGGTCGTGATGGCATATGCAATGGTCTGCATAAAGTTTTGCGATAGGTACAAGCGAGGCACAACAGCATAACGAGAGTAGGACAACGAGGATAACAGAGCCATCTCTTACACCTCCTTGACCTTGACGGTACCGCGTAGGAGACCAGTCTGAAAGGAGGAATGTTAGCCGCTGGTTTGAAGAATACTGTAGAGGGAAATTTCGACGTACCCGGCGGGCGGCAATAAGACCGACTTTCTGTCCGGGGACGGCTTGGCGGGAAATAGTGGAGGCCTTTCCGATATGTTGGTGGTTACCACCACCGTGAGGATGGTCGACGGGGTTCATAGCAACACCACGAGTACGGGGCCAGCTGTGGGGAGAAGACACAAAAACGTCAGTAGGCTGTCCAAGCGGGTACGTTCATCTATGTCGCACCTGTAACGCTTAGCCTTGAACTTGTGGAATGCACGACCGGCCTTAAGCAAAGGCTTGTCGATACGTCCACCACCAGCGACGATACCGATGGTGGCACGGCAGCTGCCAGAGACAGTCTTCTTGGCACCAGAGGGAAGACGGATACGGGTCTTGTTGCCGTCCGCATCGTGGCCGATGACGGTGGCGTAGTTGCCTGATGTCCGCGCGAGTGCGCCACGGTCACCAACCTTCTCCTCTACGTTGGAGACGATGGTACCCTCAGGGCACTGGGAAACGGGGAGGACGTTGCCGACAGCGAGGGTGGCCTTCTTTCCGCAGTAGACGAAGGCACCAGTGTGAAGGCCCTCGGTGGCGACGAAGGTCTCCTTGCGGAGCTTGTAGCGGTAGGGGTCACGGAAGACCACGCGGGCAAGGGGAGCACCACTAGAATCTATTTGAGCAAATTGATGTATGGACTGCGAATTAACACACGCACCGGCCAGCATCGTGAATAATCTCCTTTACAATGCCCCGGATGTAACCGTTGCGCTCCGCGAAGTCGAGGGCACGGAATTGTGCAGGCGACTTGTTGTGGTGGGTGTGCGCCTTGAACTACATATCCGCAAATCGACCGTCAATTAGAATGTTTGCTATTGGAACAGAATCTCGACGACGTACGATGGCATGGGAGCGCCTCTGTGCCCGAATAACCCTACCCATCGTTTAATCTGTAGAGAATGAGTGTAAGCAAGAATCCAAAGCGGGATGAAACCAAGAGTAACGGGGAGACGGCATCCAGAAGTCGCCCAAGCCATCCACCCCAGTTCTCCACCAAATTCGACCGGATTTTCGACTGGCAGCATTCCAACAGCATCCCTGGACTAGTCTGTACGGCTCAGCAGCATAACGGAGGGGCATACTCACTTCTTGCTGGTCGGAAGCGTTGGCCGCGACTGAGATTTCCTCAATGACTGGAGGGCTCGGGAACCACGTGGCTTTGATCGGCAAATGCCGGATTTGTCCCAACTTGGCACAGAACGCTTTCTTGGTGACAATGTAGTCAACCCATTTTTTTATAATGCTAAATCTCTCCTACATGAAGAATAAGTTACCCCGACACGTTCAATTTTTAGTATAGCGGTCGCTTTTACTTATGCGCCCCAGAGGTAACCAACTCTTTTGTATAGATCGGACAACCTGCAATCAACCTTCTCATTCGCTGTCTTCCATGACAGTCAGTGGCAACACGCATTAATGATCGTAGGCCTATGGTCTATGACGGCGTGGATCCGTCTAGGATGCTGAAATGATGCTCTCGAAGCCAGCGAGGGTGAGTACGGTCTTTGCTACCGATGCGTCAATATGTAGAGAACCACTTTCCGTGTGCAATGCACAAGTACAAGCGTGCTCTCGCGAAGATATCCCAAACCCTGTATGTTGCATCGCTTCCATGACTGAGCTCTCAAGTTTACCGAATATCGTCAGATCAATGGAAGGCTTGTATGCTTTACACAATTGTCCATGGACCCCCGTACTATCTATCGACAGGATCGCACCTCGGCATCTCTCGTCATGCATGTCTTCATGCAAATGACTTCCAGTCATATCACTGCTGCGACTTGATCATGCGGGTAGGTTAATTGTTCTTCACCATTCAATCGCACGGTCTCTTGACGGGTAGCAGTTTGCTTGGCTACTAGCACTAGATTCCTTCTTATGAGTGTTATGCTCAAGGTTTGTTGTTGACATGGCAGTCGATACCCGTCATCTTCTGGTCATGTTACGACACCGCTGCGGATGGCATATTCGCTAAATTCATTCTTAGCCGTCAATGTTTCGAATTGATCCTCTTGTCAAGTGCAGTCATCTAGGGTCAATGATGGCCAAGTACCATCCATCCTGCTGGTTCGTTAACGTGGCTGAGCAATGTTGCTTGCAGTGGACGAATCAGTTCGCGTAGATCCGACACAGACCCTGGAAATGAATGTTTGATATCGCGGGGTTGAGAACGTGGCTCCTGAGTCAAGACTGGATTTATTGCGTAGATGGGACGAGTCTTATCTCTCTCCTTCCACCGCCACGCTGCAGGCCCTCTCGGGGGCTTCTAGAGTTCTGAAC
Organism: Phlebia tremellosa; assembly: GCA_011032875.1. NCBI lineage: Eukaryota > Fungi > Basidiomycota > Agaricomycetes > Polyporales > Meruliaceae > Phlebia > Phlebia tremellosa. The sequence goes on from JAAIFI010000028.1 coordinate 147,181, forward strand.
GCACTGAATACGAGAACGGTGGTGACATGAAGCTGATCCATGCCTGTGGGTTACACGCTGAATCAGATGTGGTATGGACATGACACTATTGGCAGCCTCGCCCTCGCAACAACTGTGCTTGTGCATTTGGATCCGAAAGGAGGCAAGCCCGGCGATCTGAGGGTGTCGGATGATATCTGCCACGCTGCGAAACTCTGAATCTGTTGTGCGATTTGTCCACGATCTTTATATAAAGCGGGATTGGTGACTCTGTGCGGTTCCTTGACCGGCGGCATCTTGGGACAGATTAGTACCTGTTCGAGCAGCGTGAGGGAGGTGTTCCCTCTTGTCTCCTGCCTTCATGAGAGCTGCTCCCCTGTGCTCGTCGTCGTGTGCAACAGCGGCCGAGCGTTTGTCTGGACTGTGTGTCGGCCGGCCATATTCGGAGATGGGATCACACGGCGCGAGCGCAGCCTCTCTTTCTTCCCTCCTCGCCAATTTGCCTGCAAATCACGACCGCCGCAGAACAAGCCTCTCCTTTCCACGAGGATAGTCACATTCGACGGAGAAACATTCTCGGAGTCGTATCTTGTCTACGCTCATCCGGTCAGGCGTTACATCGGTTCTAACACCGGGTCCCTTGGCCCGCCTGGTGCTCCCCCAACGCCATCTTTTCACATCGTGGTCCTGTGTCTGCGCTCTTCGCCTCTATTTCCGGCTGTGGCCGTCCACGTACTATGTTACATCTAGATCACAATCATACCACCTCTGCTTTGTCCCCGCATACCAAGCCAAATCTGATCCTATCCGATACCCCTCAGCCTGATCAGCACTCAGTCCTCTCTTGGTCGGCTCCTGCAACCGATGATGAAACCTTCAAGCCTGACGGTAACAAGGATCAGTCTGTGGCCAACAAGCCACCGACCCCTCCGTCGCAACCTGACCCTCCTCCATCTCTCGAACCTGCTGTAGACGCAGAGCCCCCGTCAGACATCACTCCAGCGGATGCCGACGACCCCAAACCACCGGAACTGTCACCCAGCAGTCCTCTTGATGCAACATCCCCTGCCCTCGAGAGCAATTCATCACTGACACCTCCCCCAGACTCGACATCACCCGCTTTCCCACCAGTTGCGCTCCCCGTCGGGGAACCATCCAGCCAGCCAAATCTGGAGCCTTCCGAAGACGAGCCCAAGTCAAAACCTGAAGAGGGGACTGAGGCAGTCGATGCTGCCTCACGAGCATCCACGCCCTTAAGTGAGCTCTCGTCTGCTCCTGATGGCGATGACCCTCCAAATGTTGAGAAAAAGGAAGGGGAAGAGACCGTAGACGACCCTCCTGTATCGCAGGATAACGGTGGAGCTCAGCCAGAACCAGAGACGAACAGTGAAGTGGCGAAGGTGGAGGAAACGAAGCCTGTGAATGGTCATGTTGAACCACCCACCGAGTCCCCAGCACCCGTACCTACTGCAACCCCGGCGTCTGCTCATCATACTTCGCATATCAATCAAGATGTTCCCACTAAGTCAGAGGTTGTCAACGATGTAGACCCCCAGACGCAGCATCTTGCAAGTGAGTGGAAACGATGTTCGCGTTTTCTGATTTGCTCAAGTTTCTGGTTCAGCTCCAGAGCCTCCCACACACTCGATGCGATCCCCGTCAAAGCTTGACCCGAGAGTTGTAACCATATTGGAGCTAAACGCGCATTTATTGAAGTGAGTTGTGTAGAAAAGCTCATACGAACAGCTCTCAGTTTCGCATCAGGGTGTCTATGGAGTTTCAAGCCCGTGGCATATCCATGGAGGATCCAATATTCCAGCAGTAAGTCCGGTTATGCAAAAAGCTGTCTTCAGTATCTGATAGTTTTACCAGATATGGTCGGCGACTACAGTCCAATCTAACGTGGCTAGCAGCTACTGCTGATGCAAACCGCAAAGTTGTACGTAACATTGAATATGTGTAGCTGCACGTCAGCTCATCACGCAATATAGAGTCACAGCGCGATGAACCTCCCTATCATGCATGTGCCTCCGCAGGTGGATTTTGTCGCAACAGATCGGATACAACAGCTGTATAGCGAACTACCGACGTTATTCGCAAAAGATCTCATGCGAAGACAGTCACTAACGGGCAATGGTCCCGTGCCACAAATGCAGGGTAACACAAACGGGCATTTGAAGCGGGAACGGTCGGATGATCCCCCAGGAGACATATCCAACAAGCGTCGAGACACTGGTGACTCCAAAATACCCACTCCCGGTCCAGCTACCCCTTCCAGTCACCATTCACCCAACATGCAAACACCGAACCCTATGGCACAGTCTGCCACACCTCCGCACAACATCCCTTTGCAGAACCTCTCAAACGCCTCGCTTCGGAGTCCCTCGATGCCGCCACCATCCATGCCTTCAGGGATGCTTCCTAATGAGGCTCAGGCAATGGCAGCCAACATGCTTCGACGGTCAAGGATGTCTGTGGGAGCTGCTGACGGAAATCGGTCCATGCAGCCCATCGCCTCTTCCAGTCAGGTAGGACCTATGCAGAATATGGCTGGGCCGTCTGCGATGCCTACCAATCAGCAACAAATGGGAGGTGGAATGAATCAATTATCACCTGGTGTCATGCAGAGTCTGCAGGTATTGCAAGATCCCTCGCATCCTGCGACACGATACTTGTCAGCACAGGTGCCTGGCTTTTCGACGCTTCCTATACAGCAGCAGCTACATCACCTCCAGAGGATGCAGGTTCGTAGCTGAATTTTTGCTTGTGTATAAGCTCTTCAACCTGATACGCATCTTCCAGCTAATCATGCAGGCGCGAAAAGGACAAAGTCAGCAGCAGCAACATCACCCTGCAGCATCTATCCAAGGTTTCTCGCAAGGGCAGCAGAACGGCGGAATGCCAGGTCAGATGGGTGTACACAACGGCAGTCCAACTCGAATATCTTCGCAGCAATCGCCCATGCCGCCACAGGGTTCATTTCCGTTCGGTAATCAAGGCGGGATGGATCCGCGCACTGCAAATGCGATGGGAGGTGCAAACATGCCCCTTGATCCTCAAAGGCGGCAGCTATTGCTGATGCAACAACAGCAGAACATGATGCGTAACACCGCTATATTCAACCAGCAGCGTCTAGCAGCCCAACAGCAAGCAGGAGGAAGTCCTCACATTGGATCGCCCATGCTTGGTGGCTCGGCCGATGGCAATGCGTTCCCCGCCCTCCGATCAAATCCCTCCGTTCCGGGGATAGCGAGAAGCACGCGCACGCCGTCAGATCACGCTCCATCTCCGTTGACTCCTCAGCTTTCGGGCGGGAGATCAGAAGAGATGCAACGGGCCATGATGCAGCAGCAAAGAAACATGTTCCACGGGCAAAACCCTGGAATGGCGCAGATGGCCGGAATGGGGGGAATGAACCCGTCGTGGCCGCAGACTCAGCAGCCAGGACCGATGCCGCACGGGCAGGGTTCGTACTCCATGTCACCTCCAGGAAGCGCAGGCTTTGGCAACATGCCGGGTGGCGCGCCGTCGCCAGCAAGCGGACAGCAGTGGTCCCAGCCAGGCGGGGGGTCGTTTGCCTTCAACGCTGCATCCCCGCCGGCAGGCCAGCCTTCTGACGGAAACCCGCGACCGGGATCACGACAGACGTCGGCGACCCCTGCGCCGCTACAGCAGCAGCCAATGCCTCAAAATAGTCCAATGGGCGATCAGGCGGGCCTGAGCGACTTTGACATCTTCACGTGGGGACAATGAGTTGTACGTCGGGTCAATTTTGGTTTCAAGTGTCTCTCTTCTTTGTGTATCTTCGATGTTGTGATTTTACTCCCGCTCAGTCTCGCTCCGTCTTTTTTCATTTACGTGCTCGCTTGTATGTCTTTGTCGTCATTCGAGGATTCTGCTCTATGTTACCTGTGCTAAGTTACTGTCGCCTTCCTCGTATACTCCTGTTTACTCTTTATGAGTTATTTCGTAGAGGAACGGTAGACGTGGAACCAAATGTAATCGATACAACGGCAACTGCGACTTGCAGTGCTCAAGCTTGTAATCTAGTACCATTGTGGGTTCTCTCTTGCCACCAAGTCGATATCTGGTCCGTTGTACAAGTGACCCTCTGTAACTTTGGTCAACAGATGGTAACTGTTCTCACGAGTCACCTGTTCGGTGCTAATAGCTATGCAACAGTCGCCAGCAGTACTAGAATGAGCTCGATGCATGATATGAGCTGATCACAGTTACAGTCACTGCACAGCACAGCCTTGTCTTCGACTCCCATTATCTCTGCGTCCTGCAAGCACACTCTTTCGTTCTTTGCAAAATGGTCTTCAGCAACCTGCCTCCTGCTGAAAAAGAAGCGTTCTTCGGCCTACTCGATGAGTTCGTTGGACCTGTTCAAGCGCATGGCGTCGCTTATCACTGACGCTGGGACCGCGCAGATATTTCGCCTCTCGCCCAGATGTTGTTCGCGCACTCAGTGCTAATTCCTCCCCAAACCCTGAGGTCATAAATACCTCCAGGCCACCAGCCCGGCCAGCGTATAATACATCCAATGATTCGTCCCCTAATCCGGAACCCGCATGGAAACGACAGACTCAGAATCGTAGCCCATCTCCGGTATGTTGCGCATTTCCTACCTTCCATTCTTGAAACTTTCTCTCAACTATGGGCAACCATTTGCCTCAAAGGCGCAGCCCCCAGAATTACCACCCTCTGTAGGGCGTGTCGCAGCGGCTGCTGCCGCCTTTAGGTTCAATCCTGGCGGCCAGAACGCCCCAACTTCCGCACCACCGCCCCGTCCCCCTCCTCGCAAGCTTTCGAGCTACGAGTCAGGTACCGAGCAGCCGGAGCACGAGGACGCACAGGTAGCCTCCAATGGCCGTCCGCTTTCCACTACTGGAAAGTTAGTTGCGCAAAGGGTTTGTCTGCTCATTCAAATTGGTCTCGTGTGGCGGCGTATTGACGGGGCGCTGTAGAAATTTGGCGACGTCGATTTTTCATCTGGAAAAAATGCGTACCTTTCTATTCGTAATGGCACAGCCAACAAGCACGCGACGCCCCCATCTGTGGCACCTCCCATACCACCAGCGTTCCCACCCAAGAAGAATACTTTCGCGCCCCCTCCTCGCCGTGTATCCTCCGCTTCTTCTCAGAACGATAATGCTTCCTTGAAAGCCTCTTCTCCCCCTCCTCCGCCGCCGCCGAGACCACGTGTGGAAGAGACACAGGAGGGCGATTGGGCTGAAGCGCTCTACGACTACTCCAGTGAGGTACGTATACTAAGTCTTTTGCAAACTGTCCGTCACGAGGTACATACAATGTCATCATACTATAGGATCCGGGCGACCTCGAACTGCAGTCCGGGCAAAGAATACTTGTATTGGAAAGAACATCTGAGGATTGGTACGTAACACGGTTCATGCCTGACCAACCGCTCAAACCGCCCGTTCCAACAGGTGGACAGGCGAATCTCAGGGTAGACGAGGCCTGTTACCGGCTGCGTACGTCCGATTACTCTAGCCGTCGTCCTGTTGTCTGGCACACCCTTTCTATCGGACAATGTACATGTGCTCTAGATCAGCTTGAATGCGACCGAACAGTGAGAATGACAAACCTCATCGCTGCTGCCGCGACGCCTCCGGGTGAACCACCAACGGCCTATGGATATTACCGCTCAACACAGAGCCAAGGTATATGGAGTCGAAGTCTTCCAAAAATCTTCTGTATATTATCCTCAGCTGATTCGCAATCGCGGGACTTGCTAAGGGATAGCTGTTTGAACGATCTCTCGGTGTGCCTGACTCGACGAAGCCAAGGCGAGCTGCTATCATCTGCCATTGGACGACCGTGGTGATCTAAGGACCGTCAGGTGAGCATTTGAGTTCTGTGGAGCATCAGCATATCCTCACCTGTCGCATAGAGGCTTCGCTCAATATCTCTGCGTGCAACCTGTGCATGTCTACCGGAACTCCTCCTATGCTCATGGCTGGATCGTTCCATGCGACCCCGTGCTTATGGCACCAACTCCGGTATGCGTGGTTGAACGCTGCCGCTGGCAAAGCGGGGAGTAGCTGACCAGCAATGATAGTGTTCGGTGATCTATTCATACCACCACAGGACTGAAGTGGAGAAGACGGGAGCAAGGGGTACGACTCCTGAGCGACGTTTAGCAAGGAATCGAGTTAGAAGTTAAGGGATGGAAGGGCTTCGAGAGCTAAGGATGGAAGGATTTCGAGGCGAGGGATCTCCGGCAGTATGGACCTCCGGAGCACTTTAACTTTATACCCCTCGAAGACGTGTGTGAGTTCATTAACTTCACTCGATCTGAATTTGGGATATAGATCTTAATGCATAATTCCTTCACTGTAGGAAATGGCTCAGGGACGCAAATTAAGCATCTCAGACAGGGTCGCGCCACTGCCTCAAGAGGACCCTTGGAAAGACACTTCGACACTGACCAGAACCCACACGTACGGTATGATACCAGGCGGCTTGGGAACATTCAGCACGCCGGCACTACAGACCAAGTTCCGAACTGACGGATGACGAAGGTTAGCACCTCAAAGCACCACTGCTCTAGCTTGAATGCTTGACGACATATCTGGCAGATAAAGCGCGTATCCAGTATCGAGTTAGCAACATGGATTTGGTTCGCGGGGTTTCATTCTTGAGAATGGAAGAGGACCCTTTCCGGAGGTTCCAGATTGGCGACTGTCGTCGACCGCGGTTGCCACAAGCCTCTTTCAAACGATATCGTTGAATATCGCTCGAACAGGTTGCGCAGAAATCGCAATACACCACAAGATAACGGTCAGTATTGCGGCGCCGCAATAGACTGCATGTGGATGATCTCGGTCTCAGACCCTTGTCAAGTTGGAAGTGCAGCAGCGAAGGACTTGAAGGACCCTTGTCCTCCTTTGTCAGAGACGGTTTGTGCGTGTAAAAAAAACGATCGACGTCGACCCTGCAGACCTAATTATTTATCCGTCAAACCGAATTCCTTTACAGAATAGGTTCTGTACCTAACGAACTGGTATATGGCGGGTAGACCACGGTGAGTAGTTCAAGAGAATGCTCTCGGCCTGAAATGCCCATGCTGGTCACATTGTCGGCCCGTATGCCCCGGTTGGTCGCTGCTCCTGGGAACACGCCACAATGCTCGATGTCAATACTCAACAACGTTTGTGCTAAAAGGTTTGTTTACTGAGCAAGCTGTTTGCTAGACAAGCGCGACTCCGTTAGCAGAGGTGTGTTTGGTTTGCCGCTCGAGGACCGACTCGTTCGAATCGGGTAATGCGACTGTTTGCGACCGTCGAAGAGTCCCGATGTGGCGGAGGTCAAGTTTGAGCTTGTCCAAGGTCAGCCTCGTTTTCCAGCGGGTTCTTGGGTATAAAAAATCATCGCGGCATCGTTCGAATACTCCTTCTCCCCCCCATCCTCTTCATCCCATCTTATCCTATTCTTCTACTAATTCTTAATTTTTGTGTCTTCATCCTCGACTGTGTCCAGGCTTGACCTTGCGCTGCTTCCTGGGACGTTGATCGACGGCGAGACGCGTTTGGTTGTTTGCGCACGGTTCACCTATAAAAGCAGGCGTCGACGCCAGTGCTCTTTTCTTCCTCCCCCTCTCCCCCTTTCCTCTGTGTCCCCTTCCAAGTCCCTCGACGGGCAACCCCACTTCGAACATACCCTATCCTACTCTCCCTCCCAAAACAAAAATCATCCACCATGTCGTCCACAGATCGTGCAGACCGTCGTCACCCGGCTTCCTTGATTCCTCGCTCTATGCACGACCCGGCCTTGGTCGAACTTATGCGGCAACACGTTACTCCCGAGATGATCTCCTACATCGCGCTCCAAGCGACGAAGGTGATCAACCTGGGCGACGATGCAAAGGGTGGCGCTCTCCCTACACCACCACATACGCCTCACAAGACGTCGTTTAGCGAACAGGAACGGGTGCAGCCCCGGACGCCTTGGCTTCCTTCGTTACAGAACTTCATTGTGATGCTCGTCAAAGAATCCAACGTTCAGGTGCCAACGCTTCTCACGACCCTCGTCTATCTGGAGCGCCTTCGAACCAAGTTACCGAAGATGGCAAAAGGTATGTGGTTGATTTTTCGCTTGAATGCTTGCTTTCGTTGACGCACAACAGGGATGCCGTGTACGAGACATCGTGTCTTCCTCGCGACGCTTATCGCCGCGGCCAAGTACTTGAATGACTCTTCTCCGAAGAACAAGCACTGGGCTGCATTCGCGCAACTGTTTGACCCTGCGGAAATCAACCTCATGGAGAAGCAGCTCCTCTTCCTCCTGGATTACGATCTCCGTTTTGACGAGGCCGAGGCGATCAAGCACTTTGCTCCGTTCATGGCTAAGCGTGCCGAAGCCGCCAAGGAAACTCGTGCTGCTGCAGTGACTCGGGTGAAGGCGCGAGTTCAGGCTCATATCTCGATGCCTCCGACTCCTCCCCATGATGCAGTCTCTACTCAGGTCCCAGGGCTTGGACCGGCCACCTCTGGCGTCCAAAGTTTGGTGAAGCGGTTCTCTTCGACGTACTTGTCTCTTGCTTCCGGCCATGTTGCTGCACGACCGCGCCCTCTGTCGCGCGCTTCTTCGTCCAGTACTCTGGGTACCTCGAGCACCAGCGGCGACTCCGAAGCGGATTCTGTCACTCCTGGCAGTGTGCATTCTTCTCCGGCGACATCAGTGTCTTCTGTTAGCGACTGCGAGGTCGAACTCAAAGATCCCATGGTCTCCGAGCTAACGGGCAAACAGTTCAGTCTACAAGCCGTGCCTTCCTACGCTGCGCGCCAAGGACGAAAGGTTTCAACGGCTTCCACTTGTACGATCAAGGCGGACAGTGCCTCCTCTGGTGATAAGCCTACATTGTCTCCGTCTGCTTCCTCACTACGCGTACCTGATGGCAAAGGTTCACTTGGAAAGGGTTCGGTGAGACGCCCATCTTCTCAAGCCCTGAACCAAGCTCCAGCGTTGTCTACCGGAGGGTTTTTAAGCCGGATGTTTGGTTCTTCAAACAAGATACAAACGCAAGCACAAGACAAGGACAGTGTGGACGCCGGTGACGTGCCTGAAGCACATGGAACGAGCAATGCGCTGCGCCGACTGGCTCACTCGAAGTCGACGTTGTTCCGTGGTGCACAGCCGCAGGCTTGCGATGCCTAGACGTTCACAAATACGAACTTCGACGAGCGTCAAGGGTCACGACATGCAATGGATGCTCTCATTCCCTCTTATATATCCGCCCCTCATGGACACATGGACTTGGACTTTGGGACACGGACACGGGACTTTTTTGTGTTGTTTATCTGCGCGTTTGTTCTGTCCTCTCACAACCTACCCAACCTCAATCCTTCATTAATGTCTACTTTCTTCTACATCGATCCTATTATCCACAGCGCTCTTACATCTTTAATACTTCCCTTTCATTTGGACTTGCTCACATCACTATTCACCACCATCGTTTTGCAACGGACTTTGACTGTGTACAGACTATTGCCCCCACACCTTATTTTCTGGTGTGATAGAGACTTCGCCGTTTCTTCTGGCGCGTGTCATAGGCACGAAGACGGATGCTTGGCTTTAGCACTCTAGTAGGATAATTACCTGTTATGCGTAGCTATAATCCATTGGTTCCGTTGGTTTCCTCTGAACTACCACGAAGCATCGGAAATGAAACTCTAATGGACAACAGCTTGGACGACGAACGTTGAACGCGCGCTTGACGCGCCGAGATCGCGTTCGCGGCTTTGACGCGTCGGGCGACGCGTGGTCCACGTGGCAGTAGTCGTGTCCTAGTCGAGGCCGCTCAGGCCGGGCCTTCCTCGTCGTGGCCAGCGCTGTCCACCACCCCATAACAATATATTTTTGCTGCCGCCAATGTCAGAGCCACCATTTTGACGACAACGACGATGAGCACTCAGGCCGACGTTCTGAGGGCCTTCTCCTTTTCCCTCCTCGCAGACTGGACCATCACACTATCACTCATATTTGGTGGATGCTGTAGGTCAGTATATCTATACTACAGTAAAAGTGCATACGTGTCCTGATGTTCTACATTAGCAATGCTCTTACTTTAGAGCAGCTCACCACCGGGTATCCGCGTGCAGGATCCCTGATCACATTCGCACAATTTCTACTCATAACGCTTCATGGGCTCCCAAAGTTCATAATATGGAAACCGTACCCCCACCTCAAACCACGTCAGATCCCGTTATTGCCTTATCTTGCACAAGTCGTGCTGTTCTACGTACTGTCGTCATTGAATAATGCGGCATTTGCCTACCATATACCCATGACCGTGCACATCATCTTCCGAAGCGGGGGCTTGGTCGTGAGCATGTGCATGGGGTACTTAATTATGCGGAGACAGTACGTGCTGCTCACACACGCACCTGTTCCGTCTTCAACTAACCGGGTGCGTGTAGATACAATATGACGCAGGTCATGTCCGTGCTGCTAGTTACAGCCGGCGTCGTTCTCACCACATTGTCCGCTACCAAGCCAAAATCCGCCGGTGGCTCCTCCGCGTCCGAATTCCACCTGAAGACCTACCTCACCGGCATCAGTCTCCTGACGCTTGCCCTCGTCCTCGGCGGTCTCCTTGGTATCGTTCAGGAAAAGACATACTCTCAGTGGGCGCGCTCGCGCCAACCGCCCCTGGATGCACCGATGAAAGGTGAAAAGGGTACGCCGGAAAAGGAGAAAGAGAAGGAGCAGGAGGCGAAACCGTGGCACGAAGCCATGTTCTATCTGCATTTCCTCTCTATGCCCATGTTCTTCTCCGTGCGCCACGACCTCGTCGCACAATTTCGCGCGCTCAGTGCCAGCCCGGCGCTCTCAATCCCTCTGCCGTCTGTCTTCCAATCCACGTCTCTGACCACGCTCGACGGAAGCGGCGCCTCGCTAAAGGTGCTGACGCTTCCGATCCCGGGGGCATACCTTCCACTACTGCTGAACACACTCACGCAGCTCGTGTGCGTGTCGGGAGTGAACCGGCTGACCGCACGCGTGTCAAACCTGACGGTCACACTTGTGCTGGTCGTGCGCAAGGCCGTGTCCTTAATCATCAGTGTTTGGCTGTTCGGCGGACAGAAGCGCGGGGACACTATGGACGAGCGCGGACGCTTTTTGCTGTGGACGGGTGCGGCCTGTGTATTCCTGGGTACTATCCTCTATTCGCTGGCGAACGGCGCTGCGAAGAAAAACCAGCAAAAGAAGACAGAGTAGTCCAGGTCCATCAGCACATAGGCCGAAGCTTTACTTTGTCTCGTTGTATGAATGATGTGTAATGCATGTAAGCCGGATCAATTTGGTGTAAATTTTGAATCTCTGGACTGATCTCTGTATTAGATATCGGACATGTATAACATACTAGCTCCCAAATTATTCTAGTCGACTTAAATCGAGCGAATTTCGGTAGAGTATCAACGGACACCCGAAGTGCGCGTAGTAACTCGTGAAGAACGGCAGTTGACTTTGTCAGGTATCGAAGCTTAGAGCTCTGCGCCCAAGGCCAGGAGGGCCGGCATCGTTCGTAGTGACCCATCCCATCCTCACTCTCCGCTGACACCACACGCAATGGCGGATGCTCGTAGGCGGGAAAGACCCCGGAAATCTTGGTTCAGTTTTACCTGTCTAGAGGCTTTCCTGTGCGTGTCCCGTCCGCGAAAGGTGTATATATTCATTCCCTTTTGACTGAGATTCCTACCTACAAATATATGTCATTTCTCGCAGCGTGTTTGTGT